>CAUYPK010041680.1:0-35410 GCA_963574355.1 Loris lydekkerianus
AGCCAGACCCTTAATCTTATCTATTGATTTTTTGTTGTTGTTGTTTTTGCCTTGCCCACACTTTATGGGGTTGGGTTGGAATCCAAATGTGAACAAATGTTAATTATGGATTTTTAAAAATCAAAACAAAACATCAAAAAGTGTGAAAAAGTAATTCATGAAAGCTGATAAGCCTTCACTCTCAATCATCTCCAGGTTAAATAATGATCAGAATTTTTTTAGGTGAAGTACTATGTCACATCTTGATGTTTGACTATCTTATAAATATAACTGTGCTATTAGGCTCTATTTTTCATTGCAGATGAAATTGATGCATCTTTGTGTGGTGTAGTCTGACATAGTAAAATTGTTACTCTCTGGGTAGGATATTCATAAAAATGTAATTATTGTAATCAGAACAGTCTTTAAGCTCATGAGTGGGGACTGCCAGATTCGTGATTGGCAGTTTTCAATCACTTGCCATGTAATAAAAGCCTTCTTAAGAGCAGCCTTAAGAATCAGTAATGTCTTACAGAGGGAAGCTATTCTGATTCAAAACAAAGGGTGCTGGGAGCTGGTGATGAGAACCTAAGTTGGCCTCCTCTGTCTGGCCTTGGGCGGGATTAGATGGGGACTTTTCAGCAAATTTCATTCAGTTTATCCACCAACAGGTCTAACAGCAGGGCTGTTTGCTAGGAGAATGCTCTGAGAAGACATAGATCATAGCAAGACCACCCTGAGCATAAATCAGGAACTCTTTTTTTTTTTTTTTTTTTTTTGAGACAGAGCCTCAAGCTGTCACCCTGGGTAGAGTGCTGTAGCATCACAGCTCACAGCAACCTCCAAGTCCTGGGCTCAAGCGATTCTCCTGCCTCCGCCTCCTGAGTAGCTGGGATTACGGGCGCCCACTACAACACCCAGCTATTTTTTGGTTGCAGCCGTCATTGTTGTCTGGTGGGCCAGGACTGGATTCGGACCCGCCAGCTTATGTGTATGTGGCTGGCGCCTTAGCTGCTTGAGCCACAGGCGTCAAGCCAGGAACTCTTATTAACTACAGAGCACTTGTCATTTTCCTTCTTGCCACCTGGAGAAGATATAACAAATGCTGTCCATGACAGTCAGCCTCTGACCACTTGGCAGGTCAGTGTTCTTGATGTCCCAAGTGCTGGTTTAGGCAACATGCTTAATAAATTTAGAGATGCCAGAAGCCATGGCATGTGGGTGGGTTAAAGAAATAAAAGCCAGCAACATGAAGTTAAATTAGACTTAGATTTGACAAAAGAAATCTATTCAGATGAGAAAACAACTTTGTTTTTGATTCCCACTATCCCTTTCCAGGTTGCTGTGAGCTATGCTGGCACAGCACTCTATCCAGAGCTACAGAGTGAGACTCTGTCTCAAAAAAAAAAAAAAAAAGTTGGAAAAGGGGCTTGGTGCGGTGGTGGGCATCTGAAATCCCAGCTGCTTGGGAAGCCAAGGCAGGAGGTTCACTTGAGTAATTGCTTGATTATTCAACAGGAGAAAAATTCTTCCTTTGCCCCTGAACAAAAATCTCTATAATCCTCTGACTTGTTCTTATCACTCAATAGGTAATAGAAAAGGTCCTACAGCCACCTTAAGTCTCCAGCAGTCTCAATTAAGAAGCTACAATATCCAGTCTTGTGTCACAATCAATCCTTCAAACCAGATTTCAAGCTGAAACTTCCCCTTTCGTGCCTCTTGTCCCTTCTGCAGTCAGGAAGCTGAGCCGGGGTAACAGGGTCCATTCCTTCTTTTCCTCCAGCTGCAGCCAGTCTCCAGCTCTCTGCCTCCAGCCCTCTAACCACCACGGGGTTGAGGTGGAAGGAGAGAAGAGAAGGGAGAGTATGGAGAGGGAGGTAAGTTCTTAATTAACTCATGTCTCATAAGGTGGCTTCTCTCTAGCAGGGGCTATGACATTTAAAGCTGTCTTGTCCTTGTGTGGGACCCTCTCATGGGGTCTTCAGAGATGCCCTCCCTCCCCCTCCGCCCCCCCCCCCCCCCAGTTCTGGGGGCTGCTCCCCTGACGTTGCCTTGATTAGCTCAGCCTCAGAACTCCGGGTGTCTCCTCGATGATGCCGAATAGCCCCTCTAGGTGGCCCTGTTGGACAGGAGCTAAGTTGTCTGTCTCTCTCAATGTAACCCTGACCCATCCCGACCAGCCACCTGTCCTTTGTGGACAGAACCCTATTTTTGAGGCAGTTAACTCTCTTCTAGGAGGGAGCCAAACACGAGTCGCAGCACTGGCAGGGCAGGTGCAAAACCCTGAAGGAAGCCCTCTGCCCAGGGCAGCCACTGGGGCGGGCAGGGCTTGTACGCTCTCCTGCTCCTGAGAAAACCTCTCTCAGTATCCCTCCCAATCTTTACTCCCCTGACTTTTTGCTATGGGGAATGGCTGTCCCCGGGAGAGTCACACTAGCTCTGACACTCCAGCCCTCCCATCCTTCTCTGGCCCTGGCCTGCAAGAAGGTCGGGGACACTGGGGCTCACCAAACAGCCCCACTTGGCTGCTACACCAAGCCCCACCCTCCAGCTTTGCCTCTCTCAGTAATGAACATGATATTTTTGCTCTATCTGCTCCCTTTCATTTTGTTTTCCAATTTGTTCAGAACCTGGAAGGGGAAGGGAGGTACTAATTGTTGACCCCTTCAGAGCCCCAACATGGGTTCACTTAGAAGGTAGGAAGAGAAGATTTGAGTCATGTCACCACTCTTTGAAGATGTCTTATCTTTTTATGGCACCTGTCTTTGGCTTGTCATATATATTTTACCTTGGTGTCTTGGTGAGACCTTCTTATGTAATATCCTGAAATGTGTCATATGGGAAATAACTAAAAGCTCTTAGAGTTTTCTTGAGAAGTGTCTGATTATAGCAACTATTTGAAGACATATATATAGCAGTGAAATTAAGACATTTTAGATAGCATTTAAAAATATTTCAGAGAGAAAAATGACTTTCAAGGAGACTCAATTTTTTTCTTGGCTTTGCTGAGAAGACTCAGCAAGTCACTCCATCTTGCTCAACCCTAATTTTTTCACCTGTAAAAGATGTAGCCTAAATAATCTCTCAGGTCCTTTGCCACCCCAAACCCTCCTTTTTATTGTTTTTATTTTTTGATTTTTTGAGACAGAGCCTCAAGCTGTCCTGCTGGGTAGAGTGCCATGGCATCACAGCTCACAGCAACCTCAAACGCCTGGCTTAAGCGATTCTCTTGCCTCAGCCTCCCAAGTAGATGGGACTATAGGCGCCCGCCACAATGCCCGGCTATTTTTTAATTGCAGTTGTCAGTGTTGTTTGGCAGGCCCGGGCTGGATTCTAACCTGCCAGCTCTGGTGTATGTGGCTGGCGCCTTAGCCGCTTTGGCTACAGGCGCTGAGCCCCAAGCCCTCCCTTTTAAATAGTTGGTGTCTTGCTGTGTTACCCAGGCTGATCTCAAATTCGTGGCCTCAAGAAAACCTCCTGCCTTGGCTCCCTAAGCAGCTGGGATTACAGATGCCCACTACCACACCTATCCCCTTTTCCAACTCTTTTTTTTTTTTTTTTTTTTTGAGACAGTGTCTTACTCTGTAGCCCTGGATAGAGTGCTGTAGCAGCATAGCTCACAGCAACCTCAAATTCTTGGGCTCAAGTAGTCATCTTGTCCCAGCCTCCCAAGTAGCTGGGACTATAGGTGCCTGCCATGATGCCTGGCTACTTTTTCTATTTTCAGTAGAAATGGGTCTCACTCTTGCTCAGGCTGGTTTTGAACTCATGAACTCAGGCAATCCACCCACCTCATCCTCCCAAAATGCTAGGATTACAGGAGTAATTCTAGTTTGGCCACCCCTTCCTTTCCAATTCTTACCATGAATCTGGGAGAATATTTCTGTTAAGAAGGCAGGCCTGGTGCGGTGGGTGTGAAGTTCAGCCATGCAGCTCCCTCCACCCTGTGGCATTCATGAACATGGCTTTCCCCCACTCACTCAGCCACAAATGCTACTGAACCCCATGCACAATTCAAATGTATTTGTTTACTAACAGGTACTTCTGTGCTTAAGATCTAATTCTTGACCCAAGGAACTTATAAACATGAAGGAGGAGCTAGACTATTCACAAATACTGCTGAAAGAAGATGTTATGCGTTAGTTACTCAGCAAGCATGGATAGCACTTACTGCTCTGTGCAAAACACTGCAGTCGAATTTGAATTGTTCATGGGGTGCAGTGAGTTCAGTGCCCTCTCACAGCACCGTAGTTACATGTGCAGGACAGACCTCAGCAGAGCCCATAATTAGGATTAAAGCACAGCATCTGCCAAACGCAGTGCACAGCCCCAAATCTGCCCCCTGTACTTCTAAAGACAGAGACAAAAGATGTTTCAACTGGGGAAATGATGGTGGTGCTTCTCTTCTATTTTCTTTCATATACATATATATATAATTTGTATATATATATTTTAAGACATAATTATCAGTCAGGATTCACTCTGTTTATAGTTTGACTACTTCATAGAAAGATGTGTCTATAAAACACCTGGTCGTTGTAAAATGGCTTAGGTAGGTAAGGCCCAGGGAGCCAGATGAGTATATGTTATTTATTCAGCTGTCCAAAGTATTACCAATCCCTTATCCCTGAGATTGTCCATCCTCCCCTAAATTTTATTTCTAACATTCTTGCTACACAGATTTAAAAAATAAATAAATAAATCCAGAGAAATAAAAGCCCTACCTCCTTGAAAATTTATTCTGAACCACCAACATGCTTTGTGGCATTTCAAGCATGCTTTAATACTCTGGCCCAGAAAGATGGCTGCCCATGTATTACTCTACTGTGGTGAACACATGAGAGCCATGTGAAGGTCACCTGTCAAAGCAGGGCCACAAGTATCTATGTCCTGAGTACCTCTGGGGTACCTGGCTCACAGGGCTAAGTACCATAGAAGAGACCAGAGATTCTAGCATGTTCTCCACTCTAATCATCCAAGCCACAGCTAAGCCAGCCCTTGGCCTGCTCCACCACATGTGGACAGCAAGCCTGGCCCCAGGGGGCTTCGAAATTGCTCTTTGCTCTTATCTCTAAAACTGAGTCCTAACCCTTTCTTCTTCCATTCCGTGATTTTTCAAGACAAGTCATGTTCAACTGCTTGAATGCATTGCTTTATGCATTTTTCAAGGCTTTGAACATCATTGTGATGATGGGCATTTAACTCACTTGGAATTCTGATCTGTTAGCTTTTCATGGGGAAATAGGTTCTGGCCTTATTTTGTCTGACGGTAGTACCCCTGTATTGACTGACTGAAATCTCACCAAGGTGTGATCCCTAAAAAGAGAGTATTTTTTTTTTTACTGAAGACACATGGGAAATTTCATTTACTGGGCAAAGGAGAAGGGACACCACCTAAAGAGACATCCAAGACTGTGAAACAAGTGGGGAAAACCTCCAGGTGGGTGGAGAAGGTAGGAGACATTGGACTATAGCTACGGTGATGGTCATACTTTCCTAATCAGACACCACGGCAGTTGGGCTCACTTGCGATCTTGTGGTAGGACAGATTGTTTGAAATCCGGGATGTGTGAGCGCTTCTTCACAGCGAATGAAGCCAGCCGGAGCCAGCAGCTGTTTGGAGTGAAAGTCATTAACAATGTGCCTCTATGAGCTGAGGGATCCAGGCGCGTGGGCGGAAAGTCTGCTGATGTCACCCTCCGTGAGCCAGAGCTTCCTAACACAAGACAAAGGAGGGTGGTTACCAGAGTTTCCTGGAATCCACTGCCGTCATCTCCTGGTTGTCATCACCTGGTTGTCTGCAAGGACAAAGGTGCAAAACACAATGATACTTTGCTTCCAAACCACACTGTCTGGGAATGTGAAATACAAGCAGGAGAAAGAACAGGACAGTAGTTGTGGGTCCTTTGCTTTTCCACTTCTATGGCTGCTGCTTTTTTTTTTAATGGCTGCTTCTTGAACAGATTTTAAACATACTTTCTTTTTAAATTGAATCATCACCACTCTGCCTACTAATCTTGTATAGTCAAATTGAAACTCAGGAGCTGTTTTTAGCACAGGAACAGATTTGGAAGTTCCAATTCTCCTACTGAATCAGAATGTTATGTCCAGCATAAGGTAATAGGAGAAAAGTTTCCCTTTATTGCCAATGCTCAAAGTCAACTCTGAGTTAAGTGCTTTGAGAATAATCCTTGGAAAATATTTCGGTTCCCATGTTTATCACCAACATAGAAGTGTCCAAACCTCCATCTCCACTTTTAAGTTGCTGTGCGCTTTTTCAACTTATGTCCTATCAAAAGCTGATTTTGTTGGAAATATGATGGAAGTTAATTTTGATGATTTGATACTTTCTGCAATCTGAATATTGTTTTAGCTCCCTTACAGTGGATAGGAAGAGTTTGATTTAATGAGAAACTCCAGGTTAAATTCCATAGGCTTTTTCCCCTACATCAGGGCTTTAAATAGTAATCAGAAACATAAAAGAGCTTCATTCGGATGTACCTAATGTCTCTGTTGTTTCTGGCTGTGAGGGATGAACTAAAAGTGGATTAAATTCCTGTCTCATGGAATAAGGAGTCCGGAGGTCAGGCATTTCCAGGTTGTCTCCTCCTGCTCACCTTGTACATTGAGTTTGAAACTTGGGGACTGTTTTGTTGCAAAGGAGGATATTCAGAAATCCTAATTCTCCTATTTCATAATTCAGTGGCTCTATGACTTACTGAGGACCTGGACTCTCCACATTTCCAAAATGTCATCCTGAGCAAGTTAGTTTTTATCCTCAAGCTTGTCCCTGTGGGCAAGAAGGCCACTGCAGCTCCAGTAATATCGTCTCAAGGCACAAGGATGAGAGTATCCTCCTTATGTTGGGGAGAAAGTTTCCCAGAGACCACCCAGGCTTCAAATAGTCAGTAGCCAGTCAGGCCTTAAAGAGGGAGGTGGGGCTCTGTGCCTGTAGTAAAGTGGTTACAGCACCGGCCACATACACTGAGGCTGGCAGGTTCGAACCCAGCCCAGGCCATCTAAACAACAATGACAACTGCAACAAAAAAGTAGCCAGGCATTGTGGCGGTTGCCTATAGTCCCAGCTACTTGGGAGGCTGAGGCAAGAGAATCGCTTGAGCCCAAGAGTTGGAGGTTGCTGTGAGCTGTGACACCATGGCACTCTACCAAGGGCAACATAGTAAGACTCTGTCTCAAAAAAAAGGGGGTGGGTGGGGAGGTGGGTTCCACCAGCACATAAAAAGGTAGGAGGAATGATAACTGAGTAGACACAGCCACCAATAGCCATCATAGGTGGAAATCAGAAAATCTCTATTACAAATACTGAAGGTTTTTGTACGGGGCCTTCTGATTATTTTCCTATGAGGTTATGTCTATGAAATGAGTTTACAATCAAGTACTCTTTGTAATCAGTTGAAATAGTACAAAGGAGAGGGTAGGTGTGAGCAGGCGGGTCTGAAGAGGTATGTAGCTTGATAGGTGAGGGGGTTGAGGGGTGGTCAGAAATAAAGAAAATCTAGACAATGTTAATTAAGTGCTAATATCACACACAAAAAGAAACCTGACCACCTTCCTATGGAAGTATACAATGCCACCTATGAACTGTCCTTGCCCCAAACCCCATCAAATCAGATCAAACTTCTAAATTTAACACCCAGATTTCAAGAAGTACAGGGAACAGAAGGACTTAATACCACATGGGAATGTAATCAGCAAAATCTGGACTCCATAGGACAAATGACCTGGCTTCAGTAATTAGAATAAAAAAGAGAAGAAGCATTATGGACTAATATACCCATAAGAAATTCAGGCAGGCATGGTGGTTCGTGCCTATAATCCCAAAGTGGGAAGATCACTTGAGGCCAGGAGCTTGAGAACAGCTGGGCAGCACAGTGAAACTTCATCTCTACAACTTAAAAAAAAAATGAGCTGGGCTTGGGGGCATGTGCCTATACTCCTAGCTACTCAGGAGGCTGAAGCAAGAAGATTGCTTGAGCCTAAGAGTTCACAATTACAGTGAGCTGTGATCACACCGCTATACTCCAGCCTGACCTGTGATCACACCATTATACTCCAGAGTGACACTGTGTCCCCCCCCCCCCCCAAAAAAAGGCAATGTTGGAGTCTAGTTGTTTGGTTCTGATTCAAACACACCAAAGGACACTTATGAAATGACTGAGGAAATTTAACCCTGACTGGATATTTGATGATATGAAAAAAATCATCGTCAATATTTTTACAATAAAGTGATAAAGCTATTGTGGTTTTTTTTTTTCATTTGTATTGATTTTTATTTTTTGATGCTGAAATTTTAGACAGAAGTGATAACTTTTTTTAAGAGTATATACTTTTTAGAGACATATGCTAAAATATTTATAGCAGAAATGATGTTTGAGATTTACCTCAAATGCCTCAAAATAAGCTAGTAGAAGAGAGCACGTGAGGGTAGGGCCTGCCTGGCTGTGAATAATAACTGGGAAGCTGGGTGATTTGACCCTGGGTGTTCATTACATAATTCTTTCGATTTTTATTTATATTGAAACAACAATTTTTATGTATTTGATTTTTTTCAGCAAGAGATGAGAAATGAGTAAAAATAGGAAAAGAGGAAAAGTCAGGTGAATAATTCTGCCTGACTCAGTTACGCATTTGGGCCATTGGACTTCTACTGGGATGTCAGGATCCAGGGCAGGAAGAGGCAGTGATGCTCTTCTTGGTCTCCCAGGAATGAGCCACCTGCTTCTTGAGAGTGAACCACTCAAGGACATCTCAAGGGAAGACTCACAACAATGGTCTGGGAGTGACAACTCCTGCCATCTGCATTACACAGATAAGGTAGCCTTGCTAAACTAAGCACCCTCAAATACAGTAG
This sequence comes from Loris lydekkerianus, assembly GCA_963574355.1. Classification (NCBI taxonomy): domain Eukaryota; kingdom Metazoa; phylum Chordata; class Mammalia; order Primates; family Lorisidae; genus Loris; species Loris lydekkerianus. The sequence continues at coordinate 8,852 of CAUYPK010041680.1, forward strand.
CTTAATCCCACTGATATGTGTTGTTTATAGGCAATAGAGTGTTAATTCTAGCCCATTAGGTCCTAAGCAAAGTTGTTTAGATGAAAATAAAATACTAGTAATGTTTTACTGCCTAGGGCTGCTAAAGTTGGTGTCTGAAGCCTTACTCATTTACTCACTTTCAGTACATTCTCTTTGTTTTCATTTGTGAAAGGAGAACCTCGAGACACTTAGAATCAAGAAACTTCATTTTTGGATTTTGTTTGCTTGCCATACATGACAGAAAATTTTTTTTAAATCAAATTTTTTAGCAGTAAGCCAATTTTGTTTCAATCTGACTTCAGTATCTCAATTCTATATATATATATATAAAAAAAAAAAAAGCAACACCCTCCCCGCCCAAACAGCATAGATAGTATGCAAACTTTTTCAAAACTACCAGTGATGAAAATATCTTCCAGGCTCCAGATTGTTTGCAAAAGATCCATGAGCATGGCCTTCAATAAAGATCTAACAATACAGTACAGAATTATAATCTGATGTATCTAGGTGTTTTTGTGACTATACCTCAGCCTCTCCTAGATTTCTATTGCTCAAGAAACTAGTTTGGGTCTCACTTCTACCAAGATGAGATAGAAACAAAGTTTTGGTGGGCTCTCGGGAGAATTAGTTAATTATTACTAACTAATTTTTGAGATAGGGTCTCACTCTGTCACACAGGCTTGAGCGCAATGGCATCATCATAACTCACTGTCACCTCAAATTCCTGGGCTCAAGCAACCTTCCTACCTCAGTCTCCTGAGCAGCTGGGACTAGAGGTGTGAACCACCATTCCTGGCTAAGTTTTTAATTTTTTGTTGCCCAGGCTAAAGGGATGAGGTTGAGGGAATGGTAGAACGGGAATGGGCCAGCAAGGACCATAAGTTAGAGGCTTAAGGAAGTCATACTTACTTTTTGGATCTTTCTGCCTCCATGATCCTATTACTTTCGGGCTCCAGCCTTCTTCGTCTCCTACCTAGGCTTATGGTGCTCTCCTGGCCGCTGACTTCCCTGGAGGTTCTTTCCTTTCTGCTCTCTCTGCATAATGTCCAATTATCCTATTCTATGCTTTGATCCCCCAAAACCTCCTTCCATCAAAAGCCTGATTCTCATCCTCTTGCCATGCTGATGCAATGCAGTAGTTAGGAAAGAAATCTGATCAAGCCACTTCCAGGAGACACTCTCAGCTACCAGTTCACGGTCCTCAAGGTCATGGTCTCTCATCAGAATGCACAGGGTTGCTTCTTAGGGTGGTGGGTATTTATAGCCCTCCTTAGCCTGGAGCTAAGGAGGGAATGCAGAGAAGAAAAGAAGGTTTAAATGTTTTTGGTTTACTACTTTAATTATAAAAAAAATTCCCAATTAAAAGAAGAGGCTGGCTACTGTGTTTAGGGATGAGGATGGTACGTATTACATGAGCAAGATGCTGGTAGGTTTTGATCTTCTACCTTGATGAAAATTTTGTCACAGAAAAGAAAAATTAAGACAAGCTTTATCATGTATGTAACAAGGTTCATGAGATTTTGATAGTTCCACAGAAATAGTATTTTGCCTTCTGGGAAGTCAAGGTGGCTTGACTTCCCTGCGCTACTCTTTTTTTTTTTTTTTGACACAGAGTCTCACTTTGTCACTCTCAGTAGAGGGCCATGGTGTCATAGTTCATAGCAACCTCAAGCTCTTGGGCTCAAGTGATTCTCTTGCCTCACCCTCCTGAGTAGCTGGGACTACAGGTGCCTACCACAACACATGGCTATTTTTAGAGATGAGGTCTTAGTCTGGCTCAGGCTGGTCCTGAACCCATGAGCTCAGGCAATCCGCCTGCTTAGGCCTCCCAAGTGCTAGGATTACAAGCATGAGCCACCACACCCAGGCTGCACTATTCTTTTTATCTCACCCCACTGAGATAAAATAGGTATTTTCATCTCACCCAGCCCTACTGAATCAGATTCTTACAGGGTGAGGGAGGGACTCTAAGGGACTAGGGTAGGGCTTTTTTTTTTTTTTTAATTCTCCATGTAATTCTAAAGATCAGCCAGGTTGGGCACCATCATTGAGAATGCGAAGGTGCTGCTCAGTACCTACATTAGACCCCTCACCCGCTGAGAACCTTACAGGGGAAGAGAGCCCTGTGAGCTCCAGCCTGCTCCTCCCACACCAACATTCAACTCTGTTTTCAGACCCCTGTAACCTGGGCCCACCAATTCTGATCTTCATAATTCCACGAAAGCAGACAATTCCTCTTATAGAAGAAAAAAGAAAATACACATATTGGGACTCTAAATACCAAGCTTCACAGTAGCTCATTTCATTTACTATCTACCATGTCTTTGTGCACCATTTACCACAGAAGAAACTGGGACTGAGAGGACTCCATTGTCATTTGCCAGGTTTCCTCCAGATTAGTCGCAGAGGGGGGGTTGGAATTAGGTGCTGTCCTCCCTTGCCCCCCTCTTCCTTTCTTTTCTTTCTTTCTTTTTTTTTGAAACAGAGTCTCACTTTGTCATCCCCAGTAGAGTGCTCTGGTGTTACAGCTCACAGCAACCTCTAACTCTTGGGCTCAAGCAATTCTCTTGCCTCAGCCTCCCAAGTAGGTAGGACTATAGACACCTACCACAACGTCTGCTTGTTTTTTTAGAGATGGGGTTTTGCTCTAGCTCAGGCTAGTCTTGAACCTATGAGCTCAGGTGATCCACCCATCTCGGCATCCCAAGTGCTGTGATTACAGGTGTGAGCCACCATGCCTAGCCTCTTTCTCTCTTTCTTTCAACAAGGTCTTGCTCTGTTGCCCAGCTAGAGTGCAGTGATGTCATCATAGCTCACTGCAGCTTCAACTACTGAGCTCAAGCAATCCTCCTGCCTCAGCCTCCCAAGTAGCTGGAACTACAGGTTCCGGCTAAGTTTTCTATTTTTAGTAGAGATGGGGGTCCCCCTCTTGCTCAGACTTATCTCAAACTTTTAGCTTCAAGCCATCCTCCCGCCTTGGCCTCTCAGAGTGCTAGGATTACCAGCATGAGCCACTGTGCCTGGGCAGTTCTTATTTCTATGGGAGACTTATTTGATAGAAGGGAAGGGCGATTTTTCCTTCTTTTCCTCTCTGGAAACAGATCTGGCCTTTTGTGCTGAGGATTAGGGGCCTCAAGTGTCACAGCTTTAAGCGCTTCTTAGTGTTCCATAAGCTATCCTGGGAAAAGCCCAGCCAGGACTTTTGAGAGTTCTTGGCTCTTCAAGAAAAGAAGTAGAAGGGAGGAGATAGAAACCCATTGCTTCCTAGGGGAGAGCAGCACGGCTGTCTCCTGATGTGACGAGATCCCAGAGGCTGGGGGACGTCTGCATATGTTACAACCAAGTGCAGAGAGCAAGTCAATTTCTGCTCCGCCTGAGCTGCAAAAGGGCTAGGAATGTGCCACCCTTGGCCAAGCCTTGGCGCAAGTCCCATCTTAAAACCTGACTCATGAGGAACCACACAGCAAGAGAAATACTACATGCCTATAATATTCTGAGAATACTCTCCGTTGGGGCCCAGGGAGTCCTGAGAGCTTCGCCAGGTGTCAGAGCAGATGACTGCCCCACCCAGTCTGGTTTTTCTCCTCATCACCATCTCCCACTGCTGGCTACTGAGAGGCACCAAGGATTGGACCTGTTTCCAGAGCCCTTGGAGGTCAGGCTGCGAGATCTTAGCTGTCTGCTCATGGAATGTGGTCATCTGCTGGCCAGTTGATGGCTCATAAAGCATTTGGTTCTTTTTCAAAGTAAGGAGCAGCATGACAGAAAGAAACCAAATGCCAAAGAGCAAAAATCATTGTGTTCCATTTTATGAAGACTAAACCTGCCGTAGGGATAGAGGCTCTCACAGCAGTCACCTTTGGTCAGGTACTGATGGGCAGGGGGCACAAACTTTCTCTTCTGGTGACAGAAGAGGTACATACATGCATATATACGAATTCATCGAGCTGTATGCCTTCTGTTTGTTCACTTTACTGTTATGTAAATGTTACCTCCACAAAAATGAATACATTGTAAAAGCAAACAAGCCAGTAAAAAAACACAATGAACTATAATGACCGGCTAGCTCCAGCTTGCCTGTTATTGGGCGCGCTTACCCTCTCTTGTTGACTTGATACTATCCCAAATCATAAAATGAAACTTGCTCCTACCCCAAAATGTCACAGGAAATCTACAATCTAGAAAGGAGCAGTCAGCCCAGCAGCGCTTGCCTGCGGGAGGGTCAGCAGCACCGTGTTTATGTGCAGAGACGACAGAGCCAGGCCCTCGGGTTCAAATCCTTGCTCTGCCGCTTAATGGCTATAATCTTAAGCAGCTTACTTAAATTCTCTATTCCTCAGTTTCCTGATCTGTGTAATAGGCTTAATAACCAGGATTAAACAAGATTAATCCATAAAAATGCACTCAGGAAATATTCGAGAGTTTTATATGCCAAGCTGATGGTAAGAACTTTATCGACATTGTCTCCCCTAATCCTTGCAGACTCCTTGTGATAGATGGTGTTTTACACATGAAGAAACTGAAGACCCAAAAGGCTAAACTCACTTACGTTTTACATATCTGGCAAGGGGAAAAAATCAGGATTTGAAACTAGGCCTGTCTTTCTCTGTTAAAGCCTTCTCTGACACCAGCCCAGATCCTCCCAGCCTCTGCTTCCTCCTGGACCGCCCATGTCCTCGGCCCGCAGTCATCTGCACTCCCAGTGCCCGCTGCTGACACTGGGCCCCACCACCCACTCTCCTGGGAACATGCTAGTCCTCTGGATTCTGTCTGAGCCCCAGCTACAGAACTACCACTCTAAATAAAAAGCAACGATTGGCTTCTGATGAACTGAGATCATAATATCATGTACCCTTCTACCCATTTTGTTTTTTACAATTAGGGGAGAAGTGTTTTTAAAGACAAAATCCACACAGCACTGGAAAAGAGGAAAGAGTGCCATTATCAGAACATTTTTGAAATACCAGGCTGAAGGAAGTAAAATGAAATCAAGATTGACAAGAGTGGGAGAAAAAAAAAAAATACCACATTCCCACGTTGGCTCCAGAAAATGAACCAAGTAAATAATTAAAATAATGGAAAGATGAGAGAGAGAGAGAAAATCTCCAGTGAGATTCCAAACTCAGAGGGACAATTACAGTAACACAGAAGAGGGCTCTGCATCAACCATCAGGATAATTTATTAAAAAGCTGTCTTCAGTACATGGGGCCCATGGCCTTCCCCTAAACCAGCAGAAAGAGCACCTGAGGAGGAGGAGTGGAGCACAGCAGGTGTAGGCACAGGAGGAAGTGTTAGGAGATGACAGGGCAGCTCTGTACAGAAGATTTGCATCAGAGTGAAACCTCTTCCTTCAGCACCATGGCAGGGAAATACAGTGTGTGCAGTATTGGCACTATCACTATCACTGCCATAACACAGCACCACAAACTTAGCAGCTTAAACCAACACACAGGTACTATCTTGCAGTAGAACAGAAGTCTGACGCAGGTCCTAAAGGGCCACGATCTACGGGTCAGCAGAATGCACTCCTTGCTGGAGACGAGGGAGCTTTCCCCAGCTGCTGGTGGCCGCCGCCATTTCTCAGCCCTTGGCCCTCTTCCTTCTGCAAAGCCTGCAGTGCTGCAACTCTCCAACTCTTCTTGCATAGTCACATCTCCCTGACCACAGCTAAGAAATGGTCTCTATTTTTAAGCATTCATGTAGCGGGCCTATCTGGATAATCCAGGACAATCTCTTCGCCTCACATTCCTTAAATACATCTGCAAAGTCCCTCTTGCCATGGAAGGGAACGTGTCCATGAATTAGGGGATTATGGACCATCATTCCGCCTAGCACATGAGGTTACTGGGAGCCCTACACCCTGGTTTGGCAGCTGGAGCACTGGCTGTTTCCCCCAACACCTGAATCTGAGGTGACATCCACCAAGGAGCAGTGACCTCCCCAGACTGTGTCTGCGGGGCATCTGTGTCTGTAACCCTCCTTGTCCTCTATTGGTTTTCCAAGCCTGATTCTTAATCCTTCTTGTTAATTCAGTGAGCTAACCAGAAGCCTGCCATTAAGTTATCTTTTTGTACAAATTATTCAATGCCAATATATGCTACTGGTGATGAAGAATGCTGACTAATAAAAAGTCCCACCTGCCTGTTCCACAGCCGTAAGGTTTAAGTAAATGTTTCCTGGGGACATTCCCCATCTACCTATATAGAATTTACATCTGATCTTGCATTCATAGAAGTCTGTTAGATAACACACCCCCACAAAAACAGACGAAACCCATGCTACCTACCCATCATAATCAACCTAGTTCCTCGCTTGTAAAAGTAAAAATATAACTCAGGATCACCAAATATTGACAAAAATCAACAGCATGAGTGTCTTGCAACAAGTAGACCCGGCTTGGAAGAAAAAGAGATTAGAATAAAATGTTTATCTTAAAAAAAAGTGAGAGAGAAAAAAGTTCATTTGGTGTACTCATGAACATTTGATAATATTTTGACAAAAAAGACTTCTCTTTGGAAAATAAGAACCCAATGAGAGGCCTTTGTTCACCACTGAATACTGACACTTAGAACAATGCCTGGCACAATAAAAACTCAATAAGTATTTGTTGAATGAATGATCAATGGAACTTATAATGCAAAATAAAATCAGTGATCTGAAAGATGAAGGTATGAAACTCACAAAATTTTAAATAAGGAAAAAGTAAACAGGAAATGTACAAAAGGATTTATACAATATGAAGAATTTTTATGTTTTCTTTTTTTTTTTTAAGAGACAGAGTCTCACTTTGTTGCTCTCGGTAGAGTGCTGTGACATCACAGTTCACAGCAACCTCCAACTCCTAGGCTTAGGCGATTCTCTTGCCTCAGCCTCCCGAGTGGCTGGGACTACAGGTGTCCCCCACAACGCCCAGTTATTTTTTTGTTGCAATTTGGAGGAGGCTGGGTTTGAACCTGCCACCCTCAGTATATGGGGCTGGCACCCTACCCACTGAGCCACAGGTGCCACTCACAATATGAAGAATTAATTGCAGGTGATTAAAATGCATCTAATAGAAGTTCCAAAAAGAAAGTACAGAAACAGTAAAGAATGAAATCACTATGGAAAAAAATTAAATTAAAACTCCACAGAGCTGAAGAAAGTATACATTTTAGATTGAAGGGGCCCAGTGACAAGTCTTGGTGAAATTGATTTATTTTCAGAAATGAAATCATTCTGAACAATTCCATATAAATATAATGTACATGACATGGGAACAGCCCAAGTGCCGATCAATCCATGAATGGATTAACAAATTGTGGTATATGTACACCACGGAATACTATGTAGCCATAAAAAAGACAGTGACTTCACATCTTTTATGTTTACCTGGATGGAGCTGGAACATATTTTTCTCAGCATAGTATCTCAAAAATGGGGGAAAAAGTATCCAATGTACTCAATACTGCTATGAAATCAATATATAAGCACCTACACATTCATACAAATGGTAAAATATAACTATAGTCCAGAAAGTAGAAGGGAAGAGGAGAGAGAGGGGAGGGAGAAAGCGGGAGGAGGGAGGATATTTGGGGGAACTCACCTAATGTGCGTAATGCAATGGTACTTTTTTTTTTTTTTTTCTTTTTTTAACACTCTAGAAAATTCATAACATGAAAGCTATGGTACATTTCAAAACTATTAAGAAAAGAATATAATTGTGATAGATGTGTTAATCAGTTCAATGTAAGCATTTCACATTGTATATCAAATCAGTACACTGAACCCCATAAATACATCAGCGTACACAGTTATGATTTAATAAAAATAAATAAATAAAAGTACACCTTCCATTTGATCCCACAATCCCATCACTAGGTATCTACCCAGAAGGAAAAAAGTCATTTTACTACAAAGACATTTGCACTCATATGTTTATAACAGCTCAATTCACAATCACCAATATATGAAAACAACCCAAGGCCCATCAACCCATGAATGAGTAAATAGACTATGATTTTTTTAAAAAGTATATATATATATATATATACTTTATATATATATATACTTTATATATATATAACTTTATATATATATATATATACTTTATATATATATAACTTTATGTAACTTTAAAGTTATATATATAAAACAAAGGAACAAGAAGCAGGTTGGCATCAGACTGCTCATCAGCAGTCCTGGATGCTGAAGACTGCAGAGCAATATCATCAGAAGTTTGAGGAGGAAAGCCATTTTGAAGCTCAAAGTCTATAATGAGGCATAATTATATCAAGTGTGAAAGCATTGAGTCATTTTTGAACATACAAAGACACAGAAGTTTTGCCACAAATATGTTATCTCTAAAATGATTACAGTACTCAAAAAATGTACTAGAACAAAACAACAATGACAAAAAGTACTCCAAGGAAAAGGATAATGTGGGATACAAAAAGGGGTGTGTGTGCAAAGCTGGGTGCAGTGAGCCACTCTCACACCTGTGATCCCAGCACTTTGGAAGGCCAAGGCAGAAGGATTGCTTGAGGCCAGGAATTTAAAACCAGCCTGGGTAACACAGCAATCTCATCTCTACAAATAGTAATAATAATAACAATAACAATAATAATATAAATCAATGAATAAGATTTAAAAAAATTAGCCACTGGCTATTCCACCCAGCACCTGAATCTAAGGTGACATCCACCAAGGAGCAATGCCCTACCCAGACTGTTTCTGCAGAGTGGCAGGTACCTGTAGTCCTAGCTACACAGGAGGCTGAGGCTGGAGGGTCACTTAAGCCCAGGAGTTGAAAGTTGCCGTGAGCTGTGATCATGCCACTGCTCTCTAGCAATAGAGAAAGACCTTGTCAAAAACAATATTGAAGTCACAGTGGAAAAAGGAGGAATCGGAGAGTGTTAGAAAACATTGAAGGGCAGCAAAATATGCCACCTCAAAATATGCCACTTTGGTATAAGGATTATTTTGAGCTAAAAACACTGGAAAACAGCAGATGAAAGACGGGCATTCCAATCTCCCTTTTTCTGCCTGGAAATAGGAGATAAAAAAGATGTCCTCCTGTATGAGAAGAAAACAAAGCAAAGCAAAAAGCAAAAAATCCCATTCTTCAACATGAAGTCCATAGCCAAGAGAATTCTATATAAACAGACTTTGCTAAAATAATTCTTATCTTCCTTTAGCCTCCCCACATATTTTGGTAAATTTCTACAATTGCCTCTTTGTTCACACTAGTATGTAAGTTCAACACTTCTTTGCTCCTTCATTTCCTTATGCAGGCTCTTCATTTATTTATGCAAATCTATGTGCCTGCCTCCTGTGAAGTTCTCATATTAATTTAATTTTTAGGACAAGCCAAAAGGCCTAAAAGAATAGAGGTAAAACTTTGCCTCCCCTGCAATTTGAAGATAGATTAATTCTAGATATTGATAGAAAGCATCTATTAATAAAACCATAGGAGTTAAAAATCTAACTTGACCCTGTAAATAATTGAAATACAGAACTTTGCCAACCCTTGAAAGAAAAACAAATAGAATAAGAGAACTTGATCGATCTAACAAAAGACAAGAAAAAGAAAGCAAACAGTGAAAAAGCAACCTGAGTGGAAAACATGTATCAAGATAACAGGAATGTATTTAAATAAACTAACAATAATAAATGTGAATGAATTAAGTTCTTTAAATAAAGCCTAGTCCTTATTTGGGTTACAAAGAATCCAATTATAGTTATTCCTGCTTCTCCCTGGTTTGGCTTTCTGAGGTTTCAGTTACCTATAGTCAATCATGGTCTGACATTTTTAAGTGGAAAATTCCAGAAATAAACAATTCATAAGTTGCGTGTTTTTTTGAATGGCATGAAGAAATCTTGTGCCACCCCCCTCCATCCTGCCCGGAATATGAATAGCCCTTTTGTCCACTGAATTCACTCTCTGGTCACCACATGTTCCTTTGTCACTTAGTAGCTGTCTTGGTTATCAGACAGACAGCGTGATCTTGCAAGGCTTGTATCCAAGTAACATTTTATTTCATTTTATTATTTTGTTTTATTTTATAACACTAGTGATGCCGGCAACTCATATATGCCAAAGGAAAGTCATAAAATGCTTCCTTTGAGTGAAAAGGTGAAAATTCCCAACTTAATAAGAAATGAAAAAAATAGTGTGCTAAAGTTGCTAAGATCTGCGTAAGAACAAATCTTTTATCCATGAAATTGTGAAGAGGAAATAAGAAATTCACACTAGTTTTGCTGTTGCACTTCAACCTGTAAAAGTTACACCACAGCATGTGATAAGCGCTTAGTTAGGATGGAAATAGCATTAAATATCAGGTGGAGGAAATGAAGAGAAACGTGTTCGGATTGACGGCAAGCAGATTCAGTGCCATCCAGGGCTTCAGGCACCCACTGGGGGTGGTCATGAAACTTACCCCCCTCCAATAAGGGTGAGAGATTACCTATAAGCCGTTTACAAAAGATACCTAAAACATTAAAGGGAAAAATGTCTATTTCCAAATAATAAAAGTTGCAATTTACTAACAAAATATAAGAGTCAAGAACCTTTATTCACTCAGCAGAGAACTTCAGAATTCAGAAAACAAAAGATGTTAGAAATGCAAGAAGAAATTAAAATCTATCTATAGTGATATGGAAAACTATAATATGTCTATTTCAGAAAATGATAGACAAATATTTTTCACAAGTCAGCAAGTATATTTAAGCAGTGCCTTCAACCACCTCGAACAATAAACAATGTTATAAAGATCACAGGAATCTTCATTACACAAAAGCCAACTGTTTCCACCTTCTCCATCCCTGAGTAGCAGTGGACGTGTCTGGCCATCCCTCCCCCCGAAACACTCCCTTCCCTGGGCTCTGCAGAGTCCATGCTCTCCTGGCTCTCCTACTGCATTGTGGGAAATCTGCTTTGCGTGTGCTTTGCTGGCTCCCAGGAACATCTCCCCTTTCTTCTCTTAGCGCTACACCCTCACTGTCTGCCTAGGTGATCTCGCTGGTCCTCAGTCCTCAGTGCTGTCCCACACAGATAACTCCCAAACATACTCTTCAGTTCCAAACTTGCTCTGAGATCCAGATTCCTTTATCCACTCAAATATCTACTAAGCATCTCAACTTCAACATGTCTTCAGCTAAACTCTTGAGTTTCTCTACATATAACCTACAGTCTTTTGTTATTGTCTCCTTTTTGTTCTGCTAAAATGCCATAACAGAACACATACTATTGTAACCATTTTAAAGTGTACAATTCATGGCATTTAGTTCATTCACAATGTTGTGCAGCCATCTTCACTGTCTAGCCCCAGAACTGTTTCATCACACACATTGGAAACTCCATATTCATTAAGCAGTCACTCCTCACCGCCCTCTCCTCACCGTGAGCCCCTGGCTTCCTGTCTCTATGAATTTGCCTATTCTGGATATTTCATATATATGGAATCATACAACAAGTGGTGTTATGAGTCTGGTTTCTTATACTTAGCCCAATGCTTTCAAGGTTCATTCATGTTGCAGCTTATATCAGAATGCCATTCCTTTCCAAAGCAGAGTATTCCATCCTATGGATATATGACATTTTGTTTATCTGTTCATCTGTTAACATACATTGGGTTGTTGCCATGAATACACATTAAAGTTTTTGTTCCTATGTAACTTGTTACTCTGTAAAACAATAGATTTGGTAAGGATTTAATACTATGATAATATAGAAAATGCTTTTGGTTTTTATAGGAAGATTTTTACCATATTTAGAAGCATATTTTGGGACAATGTGTTCCTGTACCTTGATGTGTGTCTGTGGGCGGGTGTGTGTGTTAAATTAAAAGAACTACCACATTGCTTTTTATATTGTTATTTAATATCCCCCCCACACACACAAAGTTCTGGAAAGGCAATGAAATAATGTTGCAAATAATACTGAAAAGGCACCATATTTTGAACAGCACCACTATTAAAAATGAAAAACCTTGTACAATTAACTCTTGGTTTAAGGAGTTGCCACTGAGGTCCACGGTGCTGAAGCAACAGATATTTATGTGGAAATGTAAGTGGAACATGACTCTTACATTCTGTTATGCTAAGGACTCTAGCAGAAGAAAGTTTCATTTGTCTATTATGCAAGCAGGAATAGGAAAGAGCCAAGAATCCTCTGCTGGTTTAACTGAACAACACTCCTAATGTTTGTATCACTTGGGAACATGGTGTCAACTACATTATTACCAGGGTAACTAATCAACAAGTAAGGCTACCAATCAGAATTACTGATGTTATCGAAGCTTATGTTTGTACAAGGTGGCAAAACAATTTCTAAAATCTCCAGCATCTACAACACTTCTTTGTTCAACTATAATTCCAATTCTGGATTTACATTACAGAGAACAGTGAATATCTTTGCCTGACTTCATGTCACTGATGAAGAAAACAAGACTCACGACCTTGTAAAAGTTCCTATTTAATACCTTACCTCATCAGATCTTTTGGCAAAGTTTTAAAATGTAAAAAGTATCCTTGTCTTTGTACCTGCTGTCGTTTTCATCTCTTTATTAGACTTTAAAAAATCATAAGGTTCTGTATTTTCAGAGCCAGCCTCTGATATGTCATTATTTAGCATGAAAGCAGAACACAGATCCATGAGGCTTGATTTTACAAATGCAAATGGATTGTTAGGATTTGACTTGACAGTAGTGAAACGGGAACGATTTCTCTTCCATATTACAGAGAACAAGAGTCAGACTGTCATCAGACTTCTCATCAGCAGTACTGGGCTATGGTTTTAACGTGTCTCCTCCAAAATTCAGATGTTGAAACTTAATAGCCAGTGTGATATTATTAAGAGGTGGTGCCTTTAAGAGGTGATTAGGCCATGAGGGTTTCTCCCTCATTAATGGATTCAAGGCCCTTATAAAAGGGGCTCACAATGGTTTCAGCTCTGTTGACCTCTGCTTTCTGTCATGTGAGGACACTGCATTCCTCCCCTTCAGAGGACATAGTAGCAAGGTACCATCGTGGAAGCAGAGAGCAGTCCTTACTAGACAACCAAACTTGCTGGCACCTTGTTCTTGGACTTTTTAGCCTCCAGAACTGTGAGAAGATAAATTTCTGTTCTTTATAAATGACTCAGTCTATGGTATTTTGTTAGAACAGCTATAAAGGACCAAGATACATAGGTGCTAAAACACAATGAGAAATAGGTACTGAGTTTGCTGGTGATATGATTATAAAATAGAATATTGTATCTAGACAAACACAATTAAGTGGGAGGGGGAAAAAGATGGTTTCATACATGTGAGGTCTTCTAACAATTACCTCCCCCCCATGCCTAATTTTGGGAAGCTGCTTGAAAATATTTTGCAATAAAACAAAGAGAAAAGTAAGGCAGAGGAAGATCTGTGATCCAGGAAACAGTGTAACAAAGTCCAAAAGCAGGAATAAGAATTTCAATATGACTTGTAGGATAATATTTTAAAATAAACATATCCTACATCAAGCACACAAAGTGAATTCAGTGTGAGTTTAAAATGACTTGCTTTTCTTCCTGAGGCTTAAGGGACTTGGACCCCCCTGGATCACACACAAAGTTGGCTTCCTTGGAGTTAAACATTTCACAAGTCCATTCTCTGAAGCTGTGCACCCCATGAAGCCTGAGATGAAAGGGCATGCCGCTCTTCCTCAGAGATATGGGCCAGAGGGTTAACATATGTTAACATATTGTCAGAGGTCTATAGGTGCTCTGCCCTGAGGAGAAACTCAGTCATTACTTCATACTGAGTAAATTAAGTGAATGCTTGAAGATATTTTTCTATTTACTCTGTTCCCCTGTGGCTACTTTCTTCTTTGTGATCTTTCTTTAGATACCTGCTCAGAAATTAGTCAATGTTTAGAAGAAGAGGTCTAGTACAAAGGTGATTGTATTGATACAACAAAATATTTCCTTTCAAGTTAATTTCAGATAGGTAAAATAAGATAATGATGAAACTAATAGATAAGAGATTAAGTGTGTATGTGACTAGAAAAGTATAAAGTCAAAACCTGGAATAAAGATTTTTGCTACACGCCATCTCATCTCATTTTGTGTAGTCTGTTTCTTGATTTAATAATTATAGGAGCGAGTTTACACCCATGGCAAAGCTGCTGTTTGTTTGGGTCTCTGGTCACGCAACGTGACTTGCTGTGTAGCAAGTTGAAGAAATAGCCAGTAGAGACTGGAGAAGAATGTGATGCCCTAGGAGAGAGGTCACCAGGGGAAAAAGGGTTTGTGGAGGAGGGGAATGGTAACAAGTAACAGAATAAGTAAAAAAAAGAAATGTCTAGGGAAAAGCTGAAAACATTATAAAGGCAAATGATACAAGAGACAAAGTAACAAAAGAAAAAAGAAAAAGGGATGGGTGCAGTGGCTCATACCTATAATTCTAGCACTGTGAGAGGCACAGGTGGGAGGATCAGGAAGTTCAAGACCAGCCTGGGTAGCCCCTCAGCAAGACACCATCTCTACCAAAAAAAAAAAAAAAGTTAGCTGGGCATGGTGGTACACACATATAGTTCCAGCTACTTACTTGGGAGGCTGAGGTAGGAGGATTATTGGATTATTGAGCCCAGGAGTTTGAGGCTGCAGTGAGGTATGATGGCACCACTGAGCTCTAACCTGGACAACTGAGTGAGACCCTGTCTCTGAAGAAAAAAAAAAAAAAAAAAAGGCAAGTAGAAATACTAGGAAAAGCCTACACAATTTAAAAAAGGAAATGAAAGCAGAGTGTGCCCCAGTGTAAAGTGAGCCCTGTCCTCTACAAGAAAACATTTAGTCTTAGACTACATTAGTGTAGGGACCATCCAATCAAACAGATGAAGTCTGTGTAGACCGTGGAAGGCCTTCCAAACTAGGCTCAGAGACTTGTACCTATGGTTTGATAAGCACCAGAGAACGGTAACTGGTTGTGGTTCTTGAGAAAAGAATGGAAAGTTTCAGGCAGAATTTTAGTAATGCTAGCCTGGCAGCAAGAGGGGCAGGAATCCAAAGGATACATCTGTTGCAATTTTCTTTCTTTCTTTCTGTCTGTCTGTCTCTCTCTCTCTCTCTCTCTTTTTTTTTTTTTTTTTTTTGTTGTTGTTGTTGAGACAGAGTCTCACTTATGCCGCCCTCAGCAGAGTGTGGTGTCATCACAGCTCACAGCAACCTCCAACTCTTGGGCTTAAGCCATTCTCTTGCCTCAGCCATCCAAGTAGCTGGGACTACAGGCACCTGCCACATGCCCAGCTATTTTTTGTTGTTGTGGTTGTCATTGTTGTTTAGTAGACCCGGGTTCAAACCCGCCAGCCCCAGTGTATGTGGCCAGCGCCCTAACCACTGAGTGGAGAGTAAACATGCAGGAGGAGGGGAGGGAAGGAGTAGAAAACACACCAGGGAGACATTTCCAAAGAGGATCCTGCTGGACTCAGGTGTCAGGACCACATAAAGGGGAGAAGCGAGCTCCTCCAAGGTTTTCTGATTTGTCAACTGGAAATGGTTAAGGCTTTCTAAAATCTAGCGGTGCCCGTAACTCAGTGGTTAGGGTGCCGGCCACATACACTGAGGCTGGTGGGTTCGAACCCGGCCTGGCCCGGGCCAGCTAAAACAACATCGACAACTGCAACAACAACAAAAAAATAGCCGGGCGTTGTGGTGGGCGCCTGTAGTCCCAGCTACTTGGGAGGCTGAGGCAAGAGAATCACTTAAGCCCAAGAGTTGGAGGTTGCTGTGGGCTGTGACGTCATGGCACGCTACTGAGGGCAACATAGTGAAACGCTTGTCTCAAAAATAAATAAATAAATAAAATCTAGTATTGCTGCTGGGTTTTTTTTTTTTTTTTTGCAGCTTTTGGCCAGGGCTAGATTTGAACCCGCCACCTCCAGTATATGGGGCCGGCACCTACTCCTTTGAGCCACAGGCACCACCCTTGTTGCTGTTTTATTATCATGGTACACATGCTCTGTCCTTGTTCTCCTCCTGGTTCTTTTCCTCTTCCTCCCCTCAAGCTGATTTTAATTAAGTTCCTTGATGGCAGATATCAAAGCCTGTGTTTGTGTCCTTAACACCAGCCCTGGATCCTACAACAATACGCACTCAGTTAAGGTTTGTGGTTGTCATCAGTAGTGGTGATGATGATAATGTTTCAATCCTTTAAAGATGGAGAAACTGGGAAGAGGAGTGATTTGGGGCATAAAATGATGGTGGGAAGAGAGCTAAGAGAGATGTTATCTCCTATTGGAAGCTGGGAAAAAATATTTTTCTAAAGAATTGCTGTTACTTCTTTTATGAAATTTCTCATTTTATTTTTCCTTTCTTTAGCCTCCTTTCTTTAACACCATCTGTATCTGTGTAGAATTAAAGCCAAGCAGCATTGAGAGATCTAACTGCAGTCAGGGAAACTTACCTCCAAATTATTCTTTTAAAATCCCTTTTAATTGAAAAACAAAGGGACTTGTTTTTAGGTAGCAGAGCTCTTAAACAAGATCTGGCCTAGGAATATGGATGCTCTACATTTTGTTTTTTGTTCTTATTTCTGAAATTTTTTTAAAAAAGTTATTTTCAAAGAAAGCACTAGGTGGCACTTGTGATGTGTTCAATAGTTGCATCAGATCTTTTTTGGAAAAGGTTTGATAGGGAAAAAAAATGCAATAAATATTAAAATGGGAAGATCATTATTACAATAATGAACAGCAGTATCTTGTGATTGTGTTTACTATATTACTATGTATGAGCAATATCTTTATGCAGTGTTTGCATTTAAAATCTGGGCTTCACTATCTTTATAAAAACTTCAGGGGGGGGCTGGGGACCGTGGCTCACTCTTGTAATCCTAACACTCTGGGAGGCCAAAGCAGGAGGATTACATAAGGTCAGGAATGAAACCAGCCTAAGCAAGAGTGGGACCCCTGTCTCTACTAAAAACAGAAAAATTAGCTGGGCATTGTGGTGGGCACCTGTACTCCCAGCTACTGGGCAGGCTGAGGCAGGAGCATTGCTTAAGCCTAGGAGTTTTAGGCTGCTGTGAGGTAGGCCGAAGCCATGGAAGTTAAGGCCAGATGACACAGCAAGGCTCTGTCTAAAAAAAAAAAAAAAAAGAAGAAGGAAGATGGGAACCGATGTTTCTATAATATGCAAGAATCCTACATCATTAAAATAATAAATATGAAAGTAATGTTTGATATGCAAAAAGATTGACTACAGATGTTCTTTTAAATATTCCCACATTCCATTTAGAATGTTTCGATTGTAAAAAGACATCACAGAGTAAGTTTTCCAACATCCACCTATTGTGCAAAGCAAAATAAGTAATCATTAATTTAACATAAGGCACTGCAGCTTAAACTTTTGAGTAATATTAACTCAAACAGAAAAAAAAGAAGACTGATTAAAGCAGATGTATGAGGGTTTTTTTTTTAAATCTCCTTTAAAGTAGTAACAAAAACTTTAAGCAAGTGGAACCTCTGTAAGTTGACCACCCAAGGGACCCTAACAAACTAGTCAACATACAGAAGTGATCAACATAAGGCGCTAAGCCTGCTGTACTGATATTTACATGAGGTGCATGTCTTGGCAGATTAGGTCAATTTAAGCAGGTGGTCACTATAGGGAAGTGTCAACTATAGGGAAGTTCTACTGTACATTGTCCTTCTGTTTTTCAGTTCATGGTTCCCCTTTATCTTATTTACTTATTTTTATAGATATGGGGTCTTGCTTTTTGCCCAGGGTGGTCTCAAACTCCCGGCTTCAAGTGATCCTTCCACTTTGGCCTTGCCTAGTGCTAGGATTACAGGCATAAGCCACCACGCCCAGCCCATGGTCGCACTTTAATGTAGAAAGATTGCAATTTGTTATTTATTTATTTTATTTTATTTGAGATAAGGAGTGAGGTTTAGGTGTCTTCTTGCTATTTTGCCCCCAGCTTGGTCTCAAATCTCTGGGCTCAAGCAACCCTCCTGCTCAGCCTTCTGGCTGTCTGAGTATAAAATTTTAACAGGTTAAATTCAGGTTAAAAAGATACTATTTAAAGTAGAAAATATTGTTGCCAAATATCATGATAATAGCTGTAGCCTGTAGACCCTCCCAGGATATTGCATCTTCCCTCTACTCTGGTAAAGCCTTCAGGGTAACCACTTTTTAGATTATGTTCTTATGGCTGTGTTTTACTTTTCTGCCCTGTTCTCCGTTTGTCTCGTTTTTTGTTCCTTATTTTAAATGTACTTGTTCTTACTGTACTTAGTAGGATAATTTAACACAATGAAATCTTTTCGGAAAAACATGGGTTATAAATAAATAAATAATAATGCTAATATACTGTCTTGTAATTGCACTAATTCGGGAGTTTGGATGAAATTGGCATTTTGAAGGTAGTATCTCATGTAGTAGTAAATTCAGCATGTCAAAACTCAGAGCTAAATATGCAAAACAGCGATGGTGCTGAAAAATCTTAGATCTTGGTTTAACAGTTGGAGTCTTTGAATGCAATGATAGAAATAGATTCTAGCTAACTTAAGCAAAAAGGGACTTTCACAAAGTGCTGGTCAAGAACTCAGGGGATAGAAGGGAGGCTGGAGAACCAAGTCAGGTCCCAAGACCAATGAGGGTAGCCCCTGGAGTCCTGGCAGCATAAACAACTTAAGGACCTTTTCTGGGTACTGCTGCTCCAGTATATGCATTCTGGTATTTTCTCATCCTTGTGCACCTCTACTCAAGATCAAAGTTCTAAGAGTCCAGATTGCTTAATGTTTCCTGTGCATTCACTGATTTATAGTGCTAAAAATATGGGAAGTTTAGTTGAGTGATAAAATCTATGTCTTGAATGGTTATGGAAATATAAAGTAATATAAATTTCTAAAACAAAGTGTCAAGAGACAACAGGAGTCTCTAATAGTCTCTAACCTTAGCCCTTAAGGTCACATAATGCTCCTTGCTTGCAGTGGGATGAGAAATTTTTTTTTTTTTTTTTTTTTGAGTCAGTCTCACTCCAGGGTCAACGCTAGAGCCTAGCTCACAGCAACCTCAACCTCCTGGGTCCAAGTGATCCCCCTGCCTCAGCCTCCCGAGCAGCTGGGACTAAGGGCAGCTGCCATGACATCCGGCTGTTTTTTCTGTTTTTAGCAGAGACAGGGTGGGGGTGGGGAAGTGTCTCACTCTTGGTCAGGCTGGTCTTGAACTCCTGAGCTCTAGTGATCCGCCTGCCTATAGTGATCCAAAGTAATAGGATTCTAGATATGAGCCACCACACCCAGCCAGAAATACTGATTTATAAGAGGAAGAGGTAATTATTCAATATGAAACTGAGCTGCTCTTAGAAAGGAATGGTTGCTGGCCACCTGAAAAATAACTTACAAGCACTACACTACAGCAAGAGTAGATTGTAAATGTTTACATTGTGTTGTAAAGCACTGTAGTGTGTTAAGCAGTAACCACCAAAATGCATGTTCTTGCAGAACCTCAGAATGTGACCTTGTTTGAAAATAATTACTGCAGGTGTGATTAGTTAAGGATCAAGATGAGACCTTATGGATTAGGGTGGGCCCTAAATCTAATGAGTGTCCTTTTAAGAGTCACACCAAGGCTGCACAGACACACACAGAGAAAGGGATGTGGAGACGGAGGCAGGGACAAGTCAAGGAACCCCAAGGACTGCCAGCAACCAGGTGAAGAGAGAACATGGGACAGTTTCTCCCTCAGAGCCTCTAGAAGTAACTAACCTTGCCCACACTTTGGTTTTGGACTTCCTTGCCTTCTGAGTGGTGACAGAATATATCTCTGTTGTTGTTAACTATTCACGTTGTTATAACAGCCCTTGGAAAGTAACGTAATCTCTAAGAGCAGTTTCTTTGTGGAAAACCCTAAGTAGTTAGACCATGAAAGTAAGTACATAATAAATGCATTTTTATCACTGTGAATACAATTTTTATTTTATTTATTTATTTATTTATTTATTTATTTATTTATTTTGCAGTTTTTGGCCGGGGCTGGGTTTGAACCCACCACCTCCAGCACATGAGGCTGGCGCCCTACTCACTGAGCCACAGGCACCGCCCATAAAATTTTCATTTTTTTATTTTAAGACAAAATAAATCCATTAATGGTTTGGTTCAGGGTTTTTTTTTGTTGTTGTTCATTTTTTGTTGTTGCAGTTTGGCTGGTGCTGGGTTTGAACCCGCCACCCTCGGCATATAGGGCCTGCGTCCACTGATCCACAGGTGCCACCCAATGGTTGGGTTCTTTAACTCCACAAAGAACTACTGAGAGCTGCTCCTGTCCTGGGATATGCCAGGACCTAGAGGTACAGAGGTGGACCAATGAGACGGAGGTCCAGCTTTCATGGAGTCATGTCCAGAGGGGCAACAGTTAACGGGATGTGTAGGGGTTGAGATCAGGCCCATGAAGAAAGCCAAGAGGAGAGTGTGATCTAGTGATGGATAGGAAGCAGGAGCCCATTTAGGCTGGTGGGTTGGCAAAGAGGGGAGAGCTGCAACCTGAGTGGTGAGCAAGAGCCAGACATTCATGACCTGGGGGGAAGAGCATTTCAGGAAGGAACTCAAGGAAGCCTGAGCAGAGAGACCCCTGCTGAGTAGAAGGAGATAAACTGGGAGATTGAGGCAGAGACAGATTTTGACTTCTTTTCTAAGACACATCATGGAAGTGGAGGTATGTTAAGTAGGAGAGTAACATATTCTGATTTAAATATTTAAAGTGGTATCTATAAAACATTTACAGACTCAAAGTGCCTCATAATGTGATAGATACATTAAATGTGGTGCAGGTGAAATCAACAAAGACGACTTCATGGACTTGAGATGGGTCTTTAAAGATACAGATAATGGAAGGGAAGGATTCCAGGTTGGATAAGGCAAGGACAAAAGAGAAAAGTGGACAATGAATGTGCAATATTTAGGAAAGGTAAATAAACTAAACTGTTTGGATTAGAAAGTTTATAGACACTGAATAAAACCAATAAAGTAAGTAAAGTGAGGATAGATGATAGAAGATTGAAATCCGGGATGAGTTTACATTTAATCTCTTAGGCCAGGGCCAACAGGTAAATACTTTTTCTACAAAGGGCCAACTGGTAAGTATTTTAGGTTTTGCAGGCCATGTGATCTCTGTATCAATCACTCAACTCTTCTGTTGTGAGAAATCAGAGAAAGCAGTCAAAGACAATACTTTAGAAATGAGTACGGCTGTGTTTCAAAAATACTATGTATGAAAACAGGTGACAGAGTGAATTTGGCCCTTAGGCTAGAGCAGTAGAGCAATAAAGAAACGGTGTTTTATTGCCATTCTTGAAGTAACCATGTACAAAGGGCCCTGGGCGCTTTCAGTCACATAGCCAGCATCCATTTCTCCCATCCTCCTTCCTCACCTTCCAGGCTTCGGTCGGATGTCTACTGCCTTCACATGCCCCACTCCCAGCTCCAGGAATGTTCTCTGACTGGTTGAAGTCCATCAAGTTCTCCTATCCCTCTTTCCCAGACCTAAGCCAAACAGTGCATGCCATTTCCTAGGCATAGACTTGGTTCAGGAGGGGCCTCTGGGACCATTCTGTCCAGGAACATGCAAGGGATGTTTATGGGGCTTCTGGGAAAGAAGTCTTCTCACATGCCTGAGAGAGCCACCAAATGGGACGCTCTCTCCCTTTGAGACAGGAAGGTATAGAGATAGGAAACCTGAGTTTCCGGATGTTTTTTGCCACCCTGAAAGAAACCAACTTTGGAATGCATCTAACAAGACTGAAGGCAGAGCAAAGTAAAGAAGGCAAGTCTTGAATGACATGTCTGAACAACTAAATTAAACCAACCCCAAAGCCTGCCTCACCTTGGATTTTTAATTTTAATAGCCAACAAATCACTAGGACTGCTAAAATCTCTATATGAGTTTTCCACTGTCACAGCAAAATTCTAGGGAGTGGGAAAATGCTAACAGGAGCTAGAATAGATGGGAGACCAGGCACAAAGCAATGAGACACAGGTGGTAGGGAGAAAGGGAAGAGAGACAGCCCGAATCATTGGAAAGGGAGAGGTATTATGGGAGGCTAATCTATAGGAGTATGCCCAGAATTCCCTTAATGAATAAGAGGTAGGGGAAAATTTAAGGAATATAGCTTCCTTTCTTCATCTCCCCACTACACCTTAGCACCACATAACTACAGCTGTTCGTTTTGCCCAATACATCATGTTTATAATAATGAAAAACTTACAAGGCACACTAAAAGGCAAAAAATAAAAATAAAAAAAATCCACACAGTTTGAAAAGACAGAACAAGCAAGGATGTTTGCATTATCAGAGAGAGAATTTAAACTACCTGTGATTAATATGCTAAGGCTCTAAGTGGATTAAGGAGACATCATGTGAGAGGTCTACATGTGAGAACAGATGGGCCATGTAAACATAGACATGGAAATAAAAAAAAAAATTTAAAAACAAACAAACAAAAATGCTAGAGATTTAAAAAACACAACAACAGATTTGAAGAATATCTATAGTGGGCTTAGCAGTAGACCAGATATGGCTAAGGAGAAGATCTTTGAACATGAGACCATATCAATAGAAATTTCCAAAACTAAAAAGCAAAGAGGGCTGGATGTGGTAGCTCATCCCTGTAACCTCAGCACTTTGGGAGGTTGAGGTGAAAGGGTCACTTGAAGCTAGAAGATCAAGGTTGCAATGAGCTTTGATCACACCAGTTCATTCCAGTCTGGGTGACTACAGGACACCCTTTGTCTCTAGGAAAATAAAAAATAAATAAATACAAAGCAATGAGAACAAATACTAAAAAGAACAGAATATCCAAGAACTGTGAGACAATCATAACAGTGTAACAAATTCGTAATGAGAAGAAAGGAAGGAACAGAGAAATATTTGAAATAACAATTTTACCCAAATTAATTTCAGCTATCAAGCCATCAAATCAGATGCAAGAAGCTTAGATAATTCCAAAAAGATTAATGCTCCCCAAACTATACCCAGCCATATTATTTTCATATTAAAGAACATCAAAGATAAAGAAAAAATCCTGAGCACTCTGAAAGGCCAAGGCAGGTGGATTGCTTGAGCTTACAGGTTCGAAACCAGCCTGAGCAAGACCCCGTTTCTAAAAATACCCAGGCATTGTGGCAGGCACTTGTAGTCCCAGCTACTAAGGAGGCTGAGGCAAGAGAATTGCTTGAGGCCAAGGGTTTGAGGCTGCTGTGAGCTATGACACATGGCACTCTACCGAGGGTGACAAACTAAGACTCAGGAGAAAAAACAGAGAGAGAGAGAGAGAGAGAGAGAGAGAGAGAGAGAAAGAGAGAGAGAGAACAGAGAAAGAGAAAGAGAGAAAGAATCCTGAAAGAAGCTGGGAGTGGAGGAGAGAAACCTTACCTATGGGGTGGTGCCTGTGGCTCAATAAGTAGGGCGCCAGACCCATATACAAAGAGTGGTGGGTTTGAACGCAGCCCTGGCCAAACTGCAAACAAAAAATAGCTGGGCCTTGTGGCGAGTGCCTGTAGTCCCAGGTACTTGGGAGGCTGAGGCAAGAGAATCGCCTAAGCCCAAGAGCTGGAGGATGCTGTTAGCTATGATACCATGTCACTCCACCAAGGGCCACAAGGTAGAAGTCTGTCTCAAAAACAAACAAACAAACAAACAAAAAAATGGCTTGGTTCCTGTGGCTCAAGCAGCTAAGTCACCAGCCACCTATACCTAAGCTGGCGGGTTCAAATCCAGCCCTGGCCCGCCAAACACCAATGACAGCTGCAACCAAAAAATAGCTGGTCATTGTGGCAGGTGTCTGTAGTCCCAGCTACTTGGGAGGCTGAGGCAAGAGACTTGCTTGAGCCCAGGAGTTGGAGGTTGCTATGAGCTGTGCTGCCACAGCACTCTACCCAGGGTGACAGCTTGAGGCTCTGTCTCAAACAAACAAACAAACTAACAAAAACCTTACCTATGGAAGAGCAAAGCTAAGAAGCATGCAAATAAGAAGAGTGTGGAGGGTAATATTTAAAGTACAGAGTGAAAAACACCTAGAATTCTATACCCTGAGAAATTACCCTACAAAAATGAAGGAGAAATAAAGACTATTTCTTTTGTCTTTTTTTTTTTTTTTGAGACACAGTCTTACTATGTCACCCTCCATGGAGTGCTTGATGTCACAGCTCACAGCAACCTCACACTCTTGGGCTTAAGCAATTCTCTAGCCTCAGCCTCCCAAGTAGCTGGGACTACAGGTGCCTGCCACAATGCCCAGCTATTTTTTGGTTGTAGTTGTCATTGTTGGTTGGCAGGGCCAGACTGGGTTTGAACTCACCAGCTACAGTGTATATGGCTGGCACCATAGCGGCTGAGCTACAGGTGCCGAGCCAAGACTATCTCATACAAACAAGAATAGAGGGAATTCGTTGCCAATAGACCCACCTTGCACATGATGTTAAGAGAAGTTTGTTAGAGAGAAGAAAAATTATATAGGTCAGAAGCTTATGATACTATATATATATACCTTTATTCTACATAAAGAAAGGAAGGGTATTGAAGAAGGAATAAGTGAAGTAAAATAAAGACTTTTATTTTTTTTTGAGACAGAGTCTCACTTTGTTGCCCTCAATAGAATGATGTGGTGTCACACCTCACAGCAACCTCTAACTCTTGGGCTTAAGCGATTCTCTTGCCTCAGCCTCCTGAGTAGCTAGGACTACAGGCGCCCACCACAACACCCAGCTTTTTGTTGTTGTTGTTGCAGTTGTCATTGTTGTTTTACCTGGCTGGGGTTGGGTTTGAAAATGCCACTTTTGGTACATGGGGCCAGGGCCCTACCCCCTGAGCCACAGGGGCTGCCCTAAAATAAAGACTTTTATTTTTCTTATTCTTAATTGACCTAACAGATAACCATTTGTTCAAAATAATGAATTCAATTGTGTATGTTCATATATATACCATGTATCATATGTATGAATTCATATTGTGTATATTCATATATATATTATGTATCATATGCAAATGTGTATGTATATTTATATATGTTACATATGTATATTATATAATGTATATATCCCATATATATGCTTATATATAAGCAAAATAAATGATAGAAATGATATAAGGGATGGTAAAAAATTAGTAATTTTAAAATTGTTTTTATTATAAGGTGGTCAACAATATCCATGTAATGGTACAGTTTCATTTGAAAGTGGGCTTGAATTAATTGTAAATGTATATTGTAAACTCTAGGGCAACCATTTAAAATAAGCATAAAAAGTGCTTGCTTCAGCAGCACATATACTAAAATTGGAACGATACAGAGAAGATTAGCATGGCCCCTGCGCAAGGATGACATGCAAATTCGTGAAGCATTTCATATTTTAAAAGGCAGGCATTGCAATCCTATTTGCAGATGCAATAGGCTTTAAACCAACCAAAATAAGGAAGGATAAAGATGGACACTTCATATTTGTTAAAGGTAATACTCAATATAATGAGATTTCAATTATTAATATTTATGCACCCAACCAGGACGTACCTCAATTTATAAGAGAAACTCTAACAGACATGAGCAACTTGATTTCCTCCACTTCCATAGTACTTGGAGATTTTAACACCACTTTAGCAGTGCTGGATAGATCCTCCAAAAAGAAGCTAAGCAAAGAAATCTTAGATTTGAACTCAACCATTCAACATCTGGACTTAACAGACATCTACAGAACATTACATCCCAACAAAACTGAATACACATTCTTCTCATCATCCCATGGAACATACTCCAAAATCGACGACATCCTAGGCCACAAATCTAACCTAAGCAAATTTTAAAAAATAGAAATTATTCCTTGCATCTTCTCAGACCATCATGGAATAAAAGTTGAACTCAATAACAACAGGAATCTGCATACCCATACAAGAACATGGAAGCTAAATAACCTTATGCTGAAGAATAGATGGGTTATAGATGAGATTAAGAAGAAAGTCACCAAATTTTTGGAACAAAACAACAATGAAGACACAAATTATTGAACCTCTAGGATACTGCAAAGGCAGTCGTAAGAGGGAAATTTATAGCATGCAAGCCTTCCTCAAGAAAATGGAAAGAGGAAGTTAATAACTTAATGGGACATCTCAAGCAACTGGAGAAGGAAGAACATTCCAACCCCAAACCCAGCAGAAGAAAATAAATAACCAAAATCAGAGAAGAATTAAATGAAATTGAAAAAAAAAAGAATTATACAACAGATCAATAAATCCAAAAGTTGTTTTTTTGAAAAGATCAATAGAATAGATAAACCTTTGGTTACCCTAAACAGGAAAAAAAAAGACTAAAATCTCTAATTTCATTAATCAGAAATGGTACAGATGAAATAACAACAGTCCCCTCAGAAATTCAAAAAATCCTTAACAAATACTACAAGAAACTCTACTCTTACAAATATGAAAATTTGAAAGAAATTGACCAATACCGGGAAGTATCCCACCTACCAAGACTTACCCAGAATGAAGTGGAAATGTTGAACAGGCCTATATCAACTTCTGAAATAGCATCAACTATACAAAATCTCCC
>CAUYPK010041683.1:0-69324 GCA_963574355.1 Loris lydekkerianus
CTATCATGTGTAGAACACAAATGTCCTAATGCTATAATTGGATAAATGAGATGAAAGCTATGCTGATTAGTATGATGTAAGCACTCCAATTTGTACAAATAATCAACACACTGAAATGGGCATAAATGTATTTATGATCTATGTACAAAAGACTTAATAAAAAATAATTTTAAAAAATTATGCTCAGCTTAGTGTGTGACAATTATTGTGTTCAATAAATGGTTATTGTTATTGTTTTATTGTTGTTGCTAATGATGTTTGAGCTCTAATCTTCACTTTCTTGTGAAACTGGTTTACCCATTGCTGGTAGACATGGAGTGTGCAAGGGCCCCCCAGGTTTTTGCTCAGTCTATCTAGTGTACCTTCTGACTGCCTTTTGGATGGTGAAGGCTTTCCCTGGCTCCAATTCCCTCTTAAGTTCCTGCATCCTCTGTAAATCCTCTGACAACTCCCACATTCCACTTTTGAACCTCTAGAGCACAGATTGTCAACATAATTCACTTGGCAATTAGTTAGGTTTAATCTAGGTTCTGTCTTGTCACAGGTCCCGTATATAGTTAAAACAACTGACCATGCCAAACTATCCTTATACTTTTCTTGCTGTTTATGCACCCTCCAACTTTTGAATGTTGAGGTACTATAGCTCCTAGCTCAGTCCTGG
Organism: Loris lydekkerianus; assembly: GCA_963574355.1. Taxonomy (NCBI): domain Eukaryota; kingdom Metazoa; phylum Chordata; class Mammalia; order Primates; family Lorisidae; genus Loris; species Loris lydekkerianus. The sequence goes on from CAUYPK010041683.1 coordinate 662, forward strand.
CACCTAGCCTCCCCCAGGAGGATTTGGAGAATCACATGAAATATGGTAGTGAGTTGAGAGTTAAAAGCCTATGGAAGGTGCCTATGGAAGGTACTGGGATAATTATGAAAAAGTCTGCAAAAAGAGAACCCGCATATTAATTGATGAAAATATCCACTTCAGGGTGTGGACAAAGCCTAAGTCAGTGGCTCATGCCTTTGTGTTGCTCATATTCCAGGCTACTCCAAAATGAAATACAACATCTGGGAAAGCCCCTATGATCTTCACAGTGCAGCTCTAAGGAGCTCCTTGTTAGCCAAGGGAGCACAAGAGCCTCAGGCCTGACTTAGTGATAGTATTGAAATTAGGAGACATAATTAATAGAGTGAATAGATACCCTATAGAATGGGAGAAAATATTTACATGCTATACATCCGATAAAGGCCAATCAGAAAAAAAAAAAAATCAAACCACCTCATAAAAAAGCGGGTAAAAGATATGAACATAAGCTTTTCAAAAGAAGATATACTAATGGCCAATAAACATATGAAAAAATGCTTAACATCTTTAATCATCAAGGAAATGCAAATCAAAACCACAAGATATCATCTAACTGCAAGGAGACTGGCTTTATCAAAAAGTTTCAAAACAACAAATGCTGGCATCGATTTGGAGAGATAGGAACACTTACACACTGTTGGCGGGACTGCAAACTAGTACAATCTCTATGGAAAGTTATATGGAGATACCTCAAAGAAGTACCTTTTTTTTTTTTGCAGTTTTTGGCCAGGGCTGGGTTTGAACCGTCCACCTCTGGTACATGGGGCTGGCACCCTACTCCTTGGAGCCACAGGCACTGCCCAGAACTACATCTTGATCCAGCAATTCCACTATTGGATATTTACCCAAAGGAGAAAAAGCTATTTTATTAAAAATACTTATACATACATACTTGAATATTCATTGGAGCACAATTCATAATCGCAAAGATGTGGAATCAACCCAAGTGCCCATCAATACATGTGTGGATTAATAATCGTTGCCCATGAATACAATGGAGTACTACTCAGCCATTTAAATAAAACAGTGCCTTTTATAACAACCTGGATAGAACTGGAGGCCATCTCCCTAAGTGAAGTATTGCTAAGAATGGAAAAAATAAAAGACCACCACATATACTCAGTATTAAATTAGAACTAATTTGATCAACACTCATGTGCACATATGAGAGTAAAACTGAACAGAAAGCAGGCAGGTGGGATGGGGCAGGAGGGGACAGGTAAAGGCACACCTAATGGCTATCTATAATGCACACTACCTGGTTGAGGGGCATATTTATAACTTTAATTCAAACTGTATAAAAGCAATTTATATAGCCAAAACATTTGTACTCCAGTAATATTCTAAAATTTAAAAGATGAAACCAAACAAAAAAAAAGAAAAAAAAAAGAAAAGAAATTTAGAAGAGATGAGCACTCTCTCCACACCTTGTGTTCCTCTCTCTCACCTAGAACCCTATTCATTGAATAAGTACACATCAACTTCTGGCAAAGTACAGAAGAGGACAGGGGACCAAGAGAAATGAGTTAAGACCTTGAGCACAAGAGGCTCAATATCTGCTGGGGAGATCTTCACACACAAACAGTAGATTCTTGATCAAGCAGCACAAAGTGCCAGAATCCTGCCTACATCAGGTGTCCAATGTTGCTGAGGGCAGCGAGGAGACAGGCAGTCCTGTTGGACCCCCACTCCACTATTCATCCCCTCACCAACAAATTTTTCCACCTCCAAGATACACTGTAATCCCAACTCCTTCCGGTCCTTCTGGATTCTCCAGCCACGGGAATCACTCCTCTGTTCAGATCACTAAAGCCTTTAGACCAATACCAAACTATCTCACAAGGCATTCTGTGTGGATGTTTCCAAAACCTCACCAAGGTTTGCTTCTAATTTCATAAAATGCTGAAGTTCTTGTGGGCCAAGTAGTGCCACCATAAAGCCCAGTTTCAAATATTTATGTTCATCAAAGTTGCCACATTGATTGACCATATATCATCATAATGAATGGTATAAATATGATCATGAGAGAAATCTGTATCAACAAAAGGCCACCTTTTTTTTCTTCAGACAGGATCCCTTTCTGTCACCCAGGCTGGAGAGCAATAGCACAATCATAGCTCACTGCAGTCTCAAACTCCTGGGGTAAATCAAATGATCCTCCCACCTCAGCCTCCTGAGTAGCTAGGATTACAGGTGTGAGCCTCTGAGCCCAACAACAGCCACTTTTTTTTTTTTATAGTGTGAGATCTTGTTTGAAAATGAGTACCACTGCCAGTAGCAAAACAAAACAAAATATAAGTTTGAAAAAACTGCTCTTTATCACAATTAACCATGAAGGTCCTGAAGAATTTCTGGTAGTGTTGTCTAGCATTTTCAATATAACATGATTGATAGTATTAATCATTCATTGTGGTGGGTTTTGTTTTGTTTTTTAATATTCTGGGAATTAGGTTCAGTTCCAGAAGAAGCAGGGAGCTGAAGCTGTAGGTTCTGTCATTATGAGAGGGAAGTTCCAGCCCTTCTATCTTTTCTCTGATTTCAGGAATTGGACTTATTCATTTCAGAAGAGTATACGCAAAAGGTGGAGAAAGTATTGACATCATTTCCTAAGCTTTTACAGAGCTAATGCTCATCTGCTCCACTCCCCTAATCCATCCTGATACTGATAAATGTGTCACCGATGTTTCACCTCGCCACAGTGCTTCATCAAGCTGGTGTCTCAGGTCTCCTCCGTCTAAGTCGGGTTTATGGAGGCCAAGTTGAAGACTGTGAGGATTGTGGGCCATCCAGATTCTTCCAGTGGTAGATTCTTCCAGCTCCATGGGTTGCCATGTTCTTCCTCAGGTATATTTCAAAATACTTAACACCAGAAATTGTTTCAGTTAACGGTTAAACTACTAAAAGGTAACTTAGCATAGAGGATAAGCACATTCTGGAATTAGACTAATCTTTATTGCTAGTTTTTCTACTGAAAAAGGTCAGCATGACCTTGGGAAAATGATTTAACCTCTTTGAGATCCTGATTCCTCCTTAAAAAAAAGAAAAAAAAATTAAAACCTGTACCTGCCTCTTAGGTTTTGAAGATTAAATAAGACAACATATGTAAAACATTTAGAGAGAGGATTTGGCACTCAATAAATGTTACCCATTATTTTTAATCAATGAAGTTTATACATGCTCCCATGGGTAAAACCAGCCATTTCTTCAGAGGAGATTCTCAAGATTCAGGGGTGATTTTTCTCTCCCTCCCTCCCTTCCTCTCTCCCTCACTTCCTCTTTCCTTCATCTCTTCCATTTTGTAAAGTATAAGGACTTAGACATCATGCCTTGGGTCCAAAGATGTCAAAATGCTAAATAGTAAGCAGACACAAACCTTAGAAGCAGAGAGAAAGATGTAGGTCAGAGCCTAGTTTAACCAGAAATTATGTAATCATGGACAAGTTGCTTAATCTCTAACAGTCTTCTTTTTCCCTTCTGTAAATGGCACAGGTAATGTATGCCTTTGTGAATTGTTATCAGGATTAAGTCGAAATATGTAAAGCACGTAAGCTAGATTTTCTTTTTCCTGTGTGACACTAACCAAAATAACCTCTGAACATCAATTTCTTCAAGAATATTTGAATTAAAATAATCTCTAGGGTTTTTTAATATTCTTATCAAGTCATAATTGATATATGATGAACTGTATCTATTTAAAGTCTACAATTTCATAAGTTTTGAAATAAGTGTCTACCTATAAAACCGTCGCTACAGTCAGGACAATGAACATGTGTCCTTTGCCCCCCCCCCCCCCCCCAAATTGCTTTCTGCCTCTCTGCAATCCTTCTCTCCTGCCCCTCTGCACTCCACCAACCATCCATGAATTCAGGTAACCATTGACTTGATTTCTGTCTTTTAGAAAAATGCATCCATATAGCTTGTACTCTATTTTTATCTGGCTTTCTTCACTTGGCATCATTATTTTAAGAGTCATCATAATATGTATCCATAGTTTATTATTTTTGTTGCTAAATAGCATTCACTGTATCGATATAGCATTGTATATCCATTGGCCTATTGGGTATTTGGGCTGTTTTCAATTTGAGGCTATTCCAATAAAGCTGCTTTAAGCATTTGAATGTAAATCTTTGTACATACCTATGCTTTCATTCCCCTCATGTAAATACAGAGTACTTCACTGGGGTATCATCAGGGAAGGCTTCCTCTTCAGTGTGGTGTCCTGGGAGCCTCAGAAAGAGGCCAGCTGTGCTAGAGACCAGGCAGCCCAGAAAAGTTAGGGCTCTACCATCAGAATCCTGGGACAGGCAGTGCCAGCCCTGGCCCCTCACACCAGCTTCCCAGGAAGTAAGCCCATCAGGTTCTCAGTGGAGTAGCTATGAAAATGGGAAGATGTGGGGATGAGGGAGGGTTGGGAGGGGACAACTGGGGGAGGTCAGGTGCTCAGGTCATCCAGACCACTCTCACTTGCTCCCTGGGCTCATTCCCTGACTTCTTTGCAGGGGCAGGCTCCACACCTCATGCCTCTGACAAGAGAAGGATGAGTCAATACACAGCCACTTCTGTCTTCCTTTTGCCAAGGTCCCAGTGCTAGGATCACATGATTGTCAGTGGCATGCCCCGCTTCCAAGATGGTGAAGGTGGTAGTATCTGGCGCACTCAGCTGGTCAAGCTGGAGGCTCCCACAGCTGTGGTGCCTGCCCAGTGAAGGCATAGTCAAGGAGGAGGGTAGCACAGTGAGGACACAATTACCATATTCCAGGGTATTATCTTGCATGTGGAAATCATTATTGCTTTCTAGAGCTACACTTTTAACACATAAAAGTGTATAAAAGACTTAAAACATGTATAGAGATGGGAAATTAGTACTATCCATGTATAATGCACATCCACATTTTTCCTCAAAACTTTGAACAAAAAAGCATGTATTATACATGGCAAAATACGGTAATCAGTGTGTAGTTGTATTTCATTGTGGTCTTCATTTGCATTTCCCTAACGAGTAATCATATTGACCAGCTTTTCAGATGCTTGTTTGACATCCATGTGTTTTCTTCATTGGAATATATGATCAAATCTTTTGCCCAAGTTTTTAGTGAATTATATTCTATTTTTGAGTTTTCAGAATTCTTCGCATATTCTGAATATAAGCCCTTTATCAGATACAGGCTTTAGAAATATACTTTTCTCAGACTGTTGCCTGTCCTTTCATTCTCTTACAGTGGTTTTCAAAGAGCAGGAGTTTTAATTTTGATGAAGTCCAATTATCATTTTTTTCTTTAATGGATCATGTTCTTGGTGTCCTATGTAACACGTTTGCTTAGTCCAAAGTCATAAAGATTTTGTCTATATTTTCTCCTAGAAATCTTATAAATTTAGTTTTCATTTTAGGTCTGTGATTCATTTTTGAGCTAACTTTTCCATGTGGTATGAGATAAAACCAAAGTTGTTTTGTATGTAGATTGTTCTAGCACTGTTTGTTGAAAAGACTACTCTTTCTCCACTGAATTGCCTTTGCACTTTTGTCAAAAATAAGTTCTCAATATATGGGGGGATCTATTTCTAGATTCTCTGTTCTGTTCCATTTTTCTATTTGTCTATCTGTGCATCACTAACATATGGTATTAATTATAGTAGTTTTATACTAAGTTTTGAAAATAATTATGTACATTCCACTGGATTTTCTGTAAGATGGTAATGTTATCTATGAACAAAGACAGTTGTACTTCTTTCTTTTCCAGTATGGATCCCCTTCACGTATTTTTCTTGCCTGCTTACACTCACTAGAACATTTAGCCACCTGTTGAAAAGATGTGATAAGAACGGACAACCTTGTCTTGTTCCTGTCATTAGGAAGAAAGTTTTGAGTTTTCCACCCTTGAGTATTTGATGGCTGTAGGGTTTCTGCAGTTACCCTTTAAGATGAGGAAGTTGTGTTCTATTTCTACTTTGATGAAAACTTTTATCAAGAATAGATTTTAGATTACATCAAATGCTTTTTGATCATGTCATTTTTTAGTTTTAGTTTGTGAATATACTAGATTATGTTGAATTTTGAGCGTTAAACTCTCTTTGAATTTCTGGAATAAAGCCTTCTTGGGTCATGTGTATCACTCTTTTTATATGTAGGGTGACCATTAATTTACAACTTTTTAAATTGCACATGAACTTTATGGTCACCGTGTATTGTTGGCTAACAATTGGCTAAATTTTTGTTTTAAATGCTTACTACTATTTTCATAAAAGGTAATCAGTCTGTAGTTTTCTTTTCTTTTAATGACTTCTGGTTTTTCTATCAGGTTAATGTTGGTTTCATAAAAACAGAAAATGTTCCTCTTCAATTTTCTGTAAGAGTTTGTGTAAAACTGGTTTCATTTTTTTTCCCCTTAATTAAATATTTGGTAGAATTCACCAGAAAGCCATTGAACATTGACTTTTCTTTATAGGAAATTTTTTTGCTAAAAATTCAGGGTTATTCAAATTATCTGTTTCTTCTTAAATAAAGATTAGTAATTTGAGTCTTTCAAGTAATTTGTCTATTTCATCTATGTTGTCCATTTATAGGCATAGAGTTACTAATAATATTCTTATACTATACTTTTAGTAACTATAGGTTCTGTGGTGATGTCAGGTCTTTCATTCCTGATGTTGGTAATCTGTGTTTTCTCTCCCCACCTTCATCAGTCTGATTACAGATTTAATTTTATTGATTGCCTCAAAATACAAACTTTTTATTTCATTTTGATTTTTTGCTGTTACTTTTTCCTTCTAATTTTAGTGATTTCGGCATCAAACTTTTTTATTTCCTTTCTTCTCCATTCTTTAATTTTCTTTTATTTTTCTATTTTTTTTTTTTAAGGTGATAGATGGAAGTTTGAGGTTTTTTTCTAATTTTCTATTTTTTTAAGGTGATAGATGAAGTTTGAGGTTCTTAGTTCTATACATAGCACTATAATATTTAGCAGCATCCCACAAATTCTAACACATTGTGTTTTTTTTTAATTTATTTCAGATGTTTTCTATTTTCCTTTGTATTTCTTCCTGATCTATGTATATTTAGAAGTATGTTATTTAGTTTACAAACATTGAGCATTTTCTAGAGATTTTTCTGTTATTGATTTCTAATTTAATTTTACTGTGATTATTGAAATACGTTCAAATTTATTGAGACTTGTTTTATGGCTCAGTATGTAGTTTATCTTGGTAAATGTTATTGTGTGCACTTGAAAACAATGTGTATTCTAGTAACACTGGGAAGTGAGCTGTATAAATATCAATCATGTTTGTTGTAGGGTTGTTTAAGGCTACCAGACCTTGTTCTGTTTCCTACTTGTTCTATCAGTTATTGAGTGGGAGTATTAAAATCTCTGACTACACTTATGCTTCTGTTTATTTCCCCCCTTGCAATTCTATAAGTTTTTGCTTTATGTAATTTGAAACTATATTATTAGGTATATAAACAATTAGGATGTTGTGTTCTCTTGGTGTCTATAAATTACCTTCTTTCCTGCTGATAATACTCTTTTCTCTGAAATATATTTTTTCTGACATTAATATTGCCTCTCTGGCAAGTTGGCATGCCAAATACAATTTATTCTAAGATGTCTCAAAAATGCTTCCTCAGACTAACTAAATTTGAATAATTCTCAGGTTGATGTATTCTAAGGGGCTAGCCTTTTAAAAGAATTTTAGAGTACACTAAAAGAATCCTAAAGCAAAATTAGAAGAAGGATGAGGAGAAAGAAAAGGAAAAGAGAGGAAAGGGGGAAAGAGAAGAGAATGAGGAGGAGGAACAGAAAGAGAAGGAGACCCGGGACCGGGAGGGGTGGGGAGGGGAGGGGAGGCCAAATATTCAGGCTTAAGACCACATTCTAAAATCTTGGTTTTGCACATGTAACTTCAGAATATCTCTGCTATCATTCTTGGTTTCTTTTCACAGGTCCACATTTAGTTCCTTAGATATCCTGAAAATTATTTTTTAGATGTTCAGTTTTCTATTGAGTTTTAGGGAGGAGTTATTTATCCTAGGATAGCTGAAATAAGAAAAGAATTTTAAAACTACCTTTACCATGGTAAGTCATCATATAGATTGGCATGGAAATAACGGACCTAGGTCTAAAGGAGATAAAAAATAATTATGTTACTAAACTATAGATTTTTGACAGGCATGGTGTCCCACCCCTGTAATCCCAGCACTCTAGAAGGCTGAGGTGAGAGGACTTCTTGAGGATAGGAGTTTGAGACCAGCCTGGGCAATACGGCAAGACCTCAGGTCTACAAAAAAAATTTAAAATTAGTAGGCACATGCTTTTAGTCCCAGTTACTCAAATGGCTGAGGCAGGAGGATGACTTGAGTCCAGGACTTTGAGGCTACTGTGAGCTATGATTATACCACTAACTATACTCCAAACAAAGTGAATGAGATCCTGTCTCTAAAAAAAAAAAAAAAAAAAAGAAAAGAAAAAATTATAGATCTTTTTTATGTCCTTTCTGAGCAAAAGAAACAAAGTAATAAGCAAAAGAGAACTCTAGAAGGGTTTCATGAAGATCCCATTCTTGTCTGTTGGCAGAGACAGCAGCTGAACTTGGGCAAAATGACATGATTTTGGCAAAGCATTAAATCCTGAAACAGGCAGAATAAAAATGGATGGCAGGGAGTGACTTCTTTGACACCATTAATGCAGATAGGCCTTTTCCTACTACAAATTCATAGAAATGCTTAGCAAAGCATTCTTTACAAAAGGTAAAATTCATTCATTAGGATCCTTAACATGTTCTTCTGAGGATGTTTCTGGCAACTATGGTTTGTGCCCCATTTTGCTGCATGAAAAATGATTATAGTGTTAAACTGTTACAACTTCAGAAACTTACTACTTTAATTCAACTTTTTGCTGGTTTCTGTTATTCTATTTAATGGTACTTAATGATTTTCCCAAAAAACAAAGTAATAGAGTTCATGATTATATTATACTTATTGTTTTCTTGAATTGAACTAATAGCATCAGAGTTTCCCAAACTAGGTTTGATGAGCTATTAATAGTTTTAGAGAAGTTATTTTTTTCATACTAATTCTTTGTCAAAGATATATATTACAAGTATCTTCTCTCATTGCCTTGGTGTTTGTCACTTTGTAATAGTTTTTGATGAATAAAAAGTTTTAAAATTACAGTAGCCAAATATAACAATCGTTTCTTTGTATTTTGGGATTTTTTGCTACCATTTTAAGAAATCTTTTCCTGCCTCTAATCATAATGTATTTTCCTATTTTGTCTTCTAAAATGTTATGATTTGAACTTTCATCTTAATTTTGGTTGGACTTTAAGAAGGAATTCAAATATATACATATATATTTGTTTTTGTTTTTGTTTTTGTTTTTGAGATAGTCTCATTATGTCGCCCTCGGTAGAGTGCTGTGGCATCACAGTTCGCAGCAACCTCAAATTCTTGGGCTCAAGCGATTCTCTTGCCTCAGTCTCCCAAGTAGCTGGGACTACAGGCACCTGACACAACACCCAGCTATTTTTTTGTTGTAGTTGCCATTGTTGTTTGGCAAGGCCCGGGCTGGGTTCAAACCTGCCAGCCCATGTATGTGACTGGCGCCATAACCGCTGAGCTACAGGCACCAAGCCACAACCATATTTTTAACACATAAATGACCCCAGTACATTTACTTATTGAATAGCATACCTTTTCCTCCTGGATCTACAATACCAACTTTATTTGAAATTAAGCTTCCATGTAGATGTTATCTATTTTTATTTAGATCCATTGGCTCATTTTCTATCCATATACCAATGCCTCATTACTTATTCCTTATAACTTTAAAAGAAATCTTGATATCTTCAAGAAAATCCCCTCCACCATATTTCTTCCCTTGAGAAGTTTTGGCTATCACCAGCCTTTTGCTGTCCTATGCAGAATGGAACTTAGTTACAATTACCTTGGTTCCCCAAACCAAGCAAAATATACTCCCCACATGCAGAGACACAGATGAATATACTTTTAATGTATATTATTAGTTAAGTTTAATAAAGAAAGATAAAAAATAGAATACTAACAGATGATATGACAATATTAAATTATACCAAGGCAAAATATATCTTTAGAGCTAAAATAGGGGCTTACTTAGTGATGAAAGAAAAGATTCGCCCAGGATACATGCAGCTACACAGTCTCAAAATGTATACTAAAAATTAGTAGAACTGAGAGGATAAATTGATCCAGCATCATTGTGAGATAATTTAACACACTTCTCTCAGAAACTAACTGGTCAAGCAGGCAAAAAAAAAAAAAAAAAAAAAAAAAAAAATGAGGCAGTAAAAGATAAGAACAACAACATAAACAATTCTGATCCAACAGACACTTCCTACGAATAGAGTAAACATTCTTTCAAGCACATGTTGATAATTCACAAAAATTGACAAAGTTCTAAACCATGAAAGAAGCTTCAACCAAGCAATCAATACCAAATGCTGAATTCTGTAACTACAAGGCAATAAAATTAGAAATCAATGGTGAAATAACAGCTTTTAAAAGTCTATACATACAGTTCTCAGAATTTTGCACAGCTTGCCATGTTTTGGAAAGATACCTTCTTGCTTAAGATGACCTCTTCCTTAAGATGAAAAAAGACTTAACAAAGTAGGCTGCTGAATTGAGCAGGCCCCAGTGGGAATTCCAGGTCCATTACTTAGGGCCATGGAACCTTAAACAAGTGGCATAGGCTTTCAGTGGCACTGTGTGCCCACAGTTAGCCTGGAAAGTACCCTTCTCACATGGCCGTGTGAAGAGTAACTAAGACACAGCTCTTGCCAGAGAGCAGGACCATATAGATAAATCTAATTTCTGGTATTTGTAGATTTATTTTTTATTTACTTAATTTTGCATTATTTTTATCATCATCATATTTGCTTCTCAACCTCACAAAGTGAATTTCTCATAGGTTTTCCATACTAGTATCCTTTTTCAAATCTGAATCCCTGATTTAGTTTCAAAGATAGCATTATAATAGAAGTGGCTAAGCAAAGTAACTTCCTGCTAGTTTCTTATATTTGGGTTCTCTGAAAGACTCCTTTCCCAATTTCTATGTTTAAAACATCCAAAGAGGTTATTCAAATTTAGCTAAGAAATTGAATGGACTAATGATTTTCTTTTAGTGCCCTTGTAATTTCTTCCTTGAAATCTTCTGAAGTCTTTTATGGATGTGTGGAAGCTGTGGATACCTTGAATGCTGATGGACTAGCAACAAAGTGCCTTGGGTTAGAAATCCAGCTGTGTCTCACTGAGTCACCTGTGGCTCTAAAGAAGTCTGTCTAGCAGGGCAGGCCCTGTTGCACCAAGGAAATGCTGAGCACCACTGGAGGGCAAAGGAAATATGAAATAGCATTTCCGCAGGCTGGCTGGGACCCTGGGCTCCTCTTCTCACCCTCCGGCCAGCCCTCACAGTTCCCAATGGAAGGGGAGAGGAAAAGAGCTGCTTTATGGAGCAAAGTATAAGGAAATGGTAAGTGTTGAATAAAGTCAAATTTGTAGGAATCATGGAGAAAAGTGGGCTGTGGGAACTTGAAAGGCAGGTACCTGTGATGAAGGCGTACCTCTGGCAGTAATGCCAGAGAGACACAGGTCAAGCCCCCAAACACATGCCACGTGGGGAACAGTTACAACCTAATGTACATGTTCATGTAATATAATAAAGTATAGTTTCCCTGGTAAAAATCATATCCTCAAAGATTTAGTGATACCTTGTACTGGGATGTGATCTTTATTTTCTTCTTATTTTGTTCTGTGTCTGTCTCGTGTTATACCATAGTCATGTGCTACTTCTCGCATCACAGGCTAAAGCCAAACTATGGAAGGTCATGAAGGCCAAATTTAAACATTGGAATTGCCGGGCGGCACCTCTGGCTCAGCGCCGGCCCCATATACTGAGGGTGGCAGGTTCAAACCCAGCCCCGGACAAACTGCAACAAAAAAATAGCCGGGCATTATGGCGGGCGCCTGTAGTCCCAGCTGCTCGGGAGGCTGGGGCAAGAGAATCACGTAAGCCCAAGACTTCGAGGTTGCTGTGAGCTGTGTGATGTCATGGCACTCTACCTGAGGACAGTACAGTGAGACTCTGTCTCTACAAAAAATAAATAAATAAATAAATAAATAGGAATTGCCTGTAGTTCATTCTCCCATCTAATACCAAGAACTCACTGGGGAAAGACATTGTGTCTAATTTGTGGTTTTATCCCTGTCTTATGCCTAGAACAGGATCTGAGCTTAAAGAGTGTTCAGAGAATGTCTGCCCATGAGAATGAAGGATGGCATGATCATGTGGGTGAAGGCAGAAGTGAAGAGGAAGCAGAAGCGCAGTATGATGAGAAAAATGAAAACAACATGTCAGATGAGCACCAGCAGTGGGATGTCACCAAAAGCACTGTATTTTTCTCCTTCTGTCCCCCTCTATTTTTTTCCTTTTTATAATCTTATTGACATATAATTGACTTGAACTGTAAGTATTCAAATCCAACAATTTGACGTGTTTTAACACATGTACACACTCATTTAATCATCACCACAACCAACAAAGTTAAGAAGTCCATGACCTCCAAAGTTTCTCTCCCTCTTCCCATTTATTAGGCTTTGAGATATGGATCTGTATGCGGGTTTATCCAGGAGCACTCTCAGGAACACTGGTACAGAAGTGAGGGCAGCAGGACTGGAGAGAAGAAAGAGCTGGGATTGAACTGTGAAGCTGTGATGCACACACAGGGATCCAAGCAAGCACAGAGCAGCCCCCCAGGGAGCACCAGACGTGGCCCCATCCTTCACAGTTGCCCCACATTGAGATAAAGAAGCTCAGCCTTTGTACCTGCAAGTCTACCAAGCATGGGAGACCGATATTCCCAGGAGAACCTCAGCTTGGCAGAGCCCCCAGGCTCAGGCAATTCCTAAGGAGGAACACAGCTATGAACCTCAGCAGGCAACACTCCAGCAGCCCTCGGAATAAATACCTATATCTACATCTGAAGAGAGATGGGTGGAGCACCACAGCATCCTCCTCCAGGGCCAAGTCACAGGGCCCAGTGGTAGACAGATATGCTCCCAGCCCTTACCAAGTGGGGAAATAAAGTTTCTCTTTATAAAGAAGAATCCAGTCCAACCAAATCAAAGTTTCTGCCTACGTTGTGTCATGCACTACATTTTACATCCATTACCTCATCATCACAACCACCCCATTACGCCCCAGTGCAGTAGGGCAGGCATCTGAGGCACAGGGAGGCCAGGTAATTGCCCAAGGTCACATCACTAGCAAGCTCAGAGCCAACAATCAAAACTCCAGGCAGCCTGGTCCTGTTTTCAGCTACTATAACCTGCTACCATCTCTGAGCTTACATTTCCACTCACAATCTGTATTCTATTTTATATTGTATGTGTTATCTTTTAAAAGGTACTATTTTTGCATTGCTTTCAAAATGTGAAAATCACTGCCATCCGCACATCTACAAACTGATTTTATAAATCACTCAATGCCTATATCAGAAATTACCAAAGTAATTTGTAAAGTTACATGATATTTTGTTGCTACATTAGGAAAGGTTGTCATTATAGCTTATAATTGTTGATGGAGGGAAAACACCATCCTACAATTACTCTGACTCTAAGGAGTTTGAAATAGGAAAAATATATATATACAAAAATATATATGTGTACAAAAACATGTGAATATTTTTGTATGGGAATATGTATATATGTATCTCTATATATATTATGTATATATGTATATATGTGTGTATATATATATATATATATATATATATATAGAGAGAGAGAGAGAGAGAGAGAGAGAGAGAGAGAGAGAGAGAGAGAGAGACATATATACATATTCCACCAGGAAAGAGAACTTGAAGGCCCAGGTACAGAGCCTCATTACTTATAAACCAGGAAAAGGTCATCACCTACTGAATTATCCTAGTGCCTGAGATGCCAAGCTTGAGCTATGCGGGTACTCATCATTGTATCTGACAATCTCTGTTCAACCAAAGAAGCAAAACCACTAAAGCACATCAGATGTGTTAAGAGATGCATTATAGAGACCTGACCTCACACAATTGATGGAGTTGGTCAATTAGTCTATGGGAAGCCATTCCACTAGTTCACAGACAAGGTCATCAGGAAGAGAAGATGGATGCGAAATAGGGGAACCAAGGAAAAACAGGAACCTTTGAGGATGAGTTAGAAAGGTCTAGTACTACTTGTGTGGAGGAATCCTGCAGGGGAAGCTGGTGCCCTTCATCACAGAGCTAAGCACATATCTGCTGCAAGAGTCAGAGAAGCTGCAGGCAGAAATGCAGAGGAACTGCAGGTGAGCTGGAAGGTTGGCTACAACATGGACTTGTGCTGCGGGCTGCAGTAGCACTTCATGCCTGGACCTTCTGGGCATCAAGAATACGGCTGATGCTTCACTGCCATCCGCACATCTACAAAATGCCTCTTATGGCCCAACTGACTTAGAATTCTGCAGGAAAAGAAATTCTGAGAATGTCATTTTAGTTAAGGTGACCCAATACAAAGCTATTACCCCTACTCTTGAGAGTAGATCTAGCACAAGAAAGAAGTGACCAGATCTTCTGCCTAAGAAAATGTCACTTTAAATCTGCTTAAAGTAGCCATTGATATCATATGGGCAGGGACTCGGGTTTTTTCAAAGAAATAGTGACCAGTTATGAAATAGCTAACACTTTTTTCACTGCTTTACATCCACTACCCTTGTTAACTCTTAAGGTTACTACTATGATTATGATCCCTATTTTAGAAGTAACTTCATTGAAGCTTACAAAGAAGGTGACCAGCTTGCTCAAAGCTACACGGGAACTTACAAATCTGAGACCCAGCTCTCTCTGACTCTACAACTCCTGCCTCTCACCAATTTTACTCTGGTGTTAGTGACAAAATGATAAATTAACAAATAATAAGTAAAAATTAATTAAACTAAAAAGAAGTGTGATCATTCTTTTGATCACAAAACCTAAGTGTTTCTCTGTCTCTGTTATTGAAAATCTTCTCAATTATCACCTTTTATGAAAATCTGGGAAGAGCTAGAGTGTCCTTCACTGCTTTAATGTAGCCCTACTTTTTTCCTGAGTAGATGAGAGAGAGAGAGAGACAGACAGACAGACAGACAGACCTAGGGACCTACAGATGTTCTACTCCAACAAACAAAGAAGGAGTTAAGACAATAGAAAGTCCAGGAAGAAACTGAGAGGTGGGTCATTGTTCCAAACAAGGTAATATTTGTCAAAATGAAAGTGGAAAGAAAAAAAAGGCACGTAGGCAGAAGGAAAGTGCACATGCATTGTCAAAAAGAAAGAAGGGCTTGTCTAGAGTCAGGAGCAAATAAAGGGCAAATCAGGAATTGTAGTGAGGGCTAGACACAAGTTGCACATCACTCAACCAAACCTCCGTCAACCTGCATTGTCATGGCCAAGAGGGCCCCCGGCTTGGCTAAAACCTTAGACAAGTTTCTCCCTGGTTCTATTCTCTCACCTTCCCCTTTCTTAGAGCATTTACTTTAGAAAACTGGTCATTGTAAATCCTTTCTCTGCTCCTTGAGATGTAAATCTTTTTAAAAGCCTCTTGCCAGTTTTACAACCCTAGAATGTCTTAAATAAGGACCTGGGAGTCATCTCTTTGAAATGTAAATATTCTCCTACTTACTAGGGTTTGACTTACGTTTTTTCCAACTTTATGATGGTGGGAAAGCAATTAGAAATTGCACTTCAAGTACCAATACGCTATTCTGTTTCTCACCTTCAGTACAGGATGCAATAAGTTACATGAGATATTCAACACTTTATTATAAAATAAGCTTTGCACTAGCTGATTTTGCCCAACTATAAGTGTTCTGAGCACATTTAAAGCATTATAGGTTAAGCTAAGATGTGCAGTAGGTTAGGTGTTTAAATGCATTTTTGACATGATGTTTTTAACTTACAGTGGGTTTGTTAGAACCAACCCCCTTGTAAATCAGAGAGCATCTGTATCAAGGAAATATTGAGAGATCAAAGACAAAAATAAAAATTATCCCAAGATGCAAAACAAAAGGAAAAGGGAATTCAGGTTCTGTATGGGCAACATTGACATTTATTTCCATCCCAATGAGCGGGAGGTGAGTTCCAGAAGGAAATCAGCATGTGGGTAAAGGTGGATGGGGGTTTTAAAGATTGGAAGGGTAGGGGGTTGACATATCCCCTCTCCAGGATGGGACATCCCTTGGAAGGGTGGGGGTTGATTCATTTGGGAGGGGTTCCTACATTTGACTCTATCAATAACACTGATACAGGATTCCCCCATTTGGGGATGGAAAGGGAGCCCCCCATTCTCTAGACCCAGGTGAGCTCAGAAATCAGACTTCCATTTCCAGGCACAAACAGGCCGCCTTTCTAAAGAATAGTACCATAAATAATCACACTCTTTTTATCTAGGTTCACCAATTGTTTACACTTTGCCTCCCTCCCATTTGAAAATAACTTATAAAGGTCATGCCTAAAGACATCCCCCCTAAATACTTCACCATCCATCTCCAAAGAGGAAGGACATTTCTTACATAAATACATTATCATACCTAAAATATTCAATATTATCTGAAATATTTATTCTATCTGTTCAACTTTTCCCCAAACGTCTTTTATTACTTTTTGTTTTCTGATCTAATACCCATTCAAGGTTCATATACTTCTCATGATTGTTCTGCCTCTTTGGTCTCTTTAAATCTAGGAGAATCTGTGTGTTTTTGTGTGTTGTCTGGTTTTTATGACTTTGACTGTTGTAAAGACCCCAGCCCAGTTATCCTACACAATAAATCAGATTCTAGATAAGTCTGTTATTTTCCTCAGTATTAGAGTCAGGTTTCCCAATAACTACAGAACACACATTCTTTTCAAATATATATACAGCATTCACCAGGATAGGCCGTATGAAAACTACAAAACAAGTATTAAAAATGTCCAAGAACTGCAACCTTACAGAGGATGTCCTCTGACCACATTAGTATTAAATTAGAAATTAACAGTAATAAGAAAATACCCAGATATTTAAAAATTAAGCAACACATCCTAACAATCCATAGGCCAAATAAGAATTTACAGGAAATAATGGAAGATAAACTGAAAGACATTAGAAACACAACATCTCAGAATTGTGACATGCAACAAAGCACAGTATAAAGGAAAATTTAAAACTTTGAACACTTATAGTAGAAAAAAGTAAAGTCTTAAATCAATAACCTTAGCTATAAGTTAAGCCCAAAGTAAAGAGAATTTTTAAAATAACAAATATAAGTAGAAATTGGTGTGAACAGAAATTGGTTAATGTGTGGATCTATCCATTGTAAAAGTAAATTTTTCCTTTCACCCCAAATGAAAACAAACGAGAGAAAATCAATAGACAATATTATTCGAATAATGTATAAAAGTTCCCTGAGACTGATCAAGGAGAAATAATAAAGACATGTATCAATAAAAAAGGGTACACGGCTGAAAAAGCTCCTTGTTAATGATGAGAACATTATGCCAATAAATTTGACTACTCAAATGAAATGAACAAATTCCTCAAACACCACATTTTACCAAAACTGACCCCAAATTTAGATTAAGCATTTTTTTTTTTTTTTTAGCATATATACTATTTAGATGATGTTTTACATTTCTGACTGTGTTACTTCAGGAGGCAAATAATTAGATTAGGTTTGATTACTTGGTAAAGCTGTGGGCCATCAAATCTGCCCATTGTAAAAGTACATTTATCTATTACCCCCAAATAATCTTTGGGTTGATACTTTGAGATCACATAAATATGCTGTTCCAACAATCTTTTACCCGGTGGTTTCAGTATGCATCAATCATCTTTCTTTGAATCAATTATTACACTGGGGTTGAAAAATGCTGACTTTCTAATTGTATTATTACATCCACATTCATTAGCTGGCATTCTTCTATAAAAAGAACTTCCCTTCTCCTTCATTTCATCACTAGAAAATCATGAATTGAGTTTTTATTCAATATGTTATAATCAATTATCATCATTCTTTTTGATGTGTAACTTATCCCAAGACAGCTTTTGTATTTTTCTTTTTAATGAACCCATTAGTCTTTGCGCACTTGCTAGCTTTCTGACATGAGATTTTTCAGGCTTACCTTATAAATTCCCTGCTCTGGGTCTAGAAGTAGCTGTTTCTCTAAGGAGTAGTTTGGTTGTGATTGGTATTTAGAAATCCAACTATGCTTGTTGCTATTGAATTGGCATTGCCGCAGCAGACAGAGCTAGGGAGTGTGTCTCTGTTATTTATCTATCCATCTATCTACATGTGATGGTCTCATTCTAATACTTCTGGTCGAAATACAGCCCTGTGTAGTTTGTCCTTACCTGTGAAAGTTAAAACTATGATTCCCCAAAACATCAATATGTATACACATTTGTTTTATCCTATTAAATACATCAAATAGTTTTAGAAGTATACCTCCAATACTACTACCAAGAACAAATCTGCTAAATAAATGTCAATATTTCTTTGTAATTCCTTTTGACCTTATAATATATTCTATTTAGGTTACTTGACTTAATTCTTTTCTATGATTATCATCAATTTGACATGCAGTTAGATTATTTTTTCTGTTTATATTCAAGCTTAGTATCTGCCTTTTTATATTTTATTATATTTTTAAATATTTAAAATGTTTACATGGTTCAAAATTAAAACTACTTAAAAAACAGTCTACTAGGAGAAATCTCACATATATCCCTCTACCCTTTATGCCATCCTTACATATCCTGTAAGTAAGTATTGTCATTAACTTTTGGTTTATATTTCCTGTTTCATTTTGTAAGGATAAGCAACATCACCTTCTTTCTTGCACGATAGATAGCCTCTACTATGCACTTCATTGAGACTTGCTTTATTTCATTAAACAATATATCCTGAATTCATAGAGAGCTTCCTTATTCTTTGTCTTCAGCCACTTTGTACACCATTGTGTGGAATGCCATACTTACTTCAACCATTCTCCTTTGAGTGATCATTTAGATTTGTGGCAATATTTTGTTATTACAAATTATTTCTTAATAAATAACCTTATATATATGCTAGTTTATATTTGTGGATGTGTGTCTTTCTGGGTCAAAGAGTAAATGCATACATGGTTTCATCAGATATTGTCAAATCCCCTCTAGAGCGATTGTATGCTTTTGCATTCCCACCAGAAATGTATGGAAGTATATGAATTTCCACAGCTTTGGCAATGGTGTTATCTAGATTTTAAACTTTTCGCCAATCTGGTAGGTGAGAAATGGTTTCCCCAAAATGTTCTAATTTGTATTTTATTATAATTAAAGTTGAATATTTTTTATTGTATTTGGGGGCCATTTTCACATCTTTTTTAGAACTGTTTAGGATTTTTGTCTATTTTATAACATTTGGCAATTTTATTTTGATTTTTAAGAATATTTTGTTGAGAAAATTGTCCTTAACCAGGATGTAAGTCTCCAGATTTGTCACCAGTCTTTTGATTTTGCATGTGGTGTTTGCCATATACACATATTTTTCATTATTTTTATGTAATTGATATTACCAATCTTTTCTTATTTCCAGATTTTGGATTATAATTTGAAGATTTCTCTATTCCCAGGTCAAGAGAGAAATTACCCAGGTTTTCGTTTAGTCCTTAAAGGTGTTATTTTTTACATTTAGATCTCTGATCTGTTGGGAATTTATTCCTGTGATTGGCATAAGATATAAACTATTTTGTTTTCAAATGAAACCCAGTTTTGCTAGCATTATTTGTTTTTAAATATCCATATTTTCCAAGACAGATGTAATTTGGGCATGAGATAGTTGCATGAGGACAAATGAGCTGAGAAACCAAATAGGGAGCAACGAGGTAGCTAAAATGTTAGAAGAACAGGAAACTACTTTCACCTATTGGCTCAAATATCAAAGGGAGAAGAAAATATTCTCATTGTCCTCGGTTTGAGGCAAACAAGCAAATGCTAACACCATGGTAGTCTATCCAATGAGATCTGAAACATCAAGGAGCTGCAGTTGCTATCTAGCGAGGGAGGTATAGAAATGCCTCCTTTCCTCCTGCCCACCAATCTCTCACCAAGGATTCCCACTGGCAAACCCCAGATGGAAGCCCACTGATTGGGGAGCCTGAAATACACATCCTACAAAGTTTGGCCTCCTTGCAAAATAGAACAGAGATGACAAGAGAGGGAATTTCTCTGAAGGAACAGAATTCAACAACAACAAAAAAGAAAATGTAGAGTTCTTTATCCTTTCATTAAAAAAAATTCCAAGAAGACATCATATAACTTATGAACACTCTAGTAGCCATGCAAATCTTCTCTGTATCATTCCAATTTCAGTATAGGTGCTACCAAAGTGAGCACATGACTTCACATCTTTTGTATTTACCTGGATGGATTTGAAGAACACCCTCTTAAGTAAAGTATCACAAGAATGGAAAAGCAAGCATCCAATGTACTCAATACTAATATGAAACTAGCAGATGAACAGGCCCACCGTGGAGGAAAAACACAGGTGTATTAAAAAGGGGGAGAGGAGTGAGAAGGGGGCTTGGAAAGCTCTCAATTAGGTACAATGTAGGGGTCTATGACACACCTCCTGGGAAAAGGGCTCAACTACAACTCGAATTTTAACTAACAAATGAAAACAATGTAACCTAATTGTATGTTCCTTTATATTAATTCAAAATAAGTAGATTTTTTTAAAAAAGGTTATCTATTGGCTTCAAGATAGACTCTAAATCAGTCTTCTTATTAGTTCAAACCATCTGTCTTGAAAATAATCTGAATCGGTAAGATTTCTGTTACATGTGTTTTATATAAAGAAGGACTGAGGAAATTAAGTGTGTAGAAATGGATCTAGGAAGACTTAAAAAATAGAATTAGTCCTGTAGAAACTAGAGCATCCAAAAGACTCAGGTTAAGATCAAACTAAAAACAATTGAATAAAAGAATTAAATTACCCCTCAAAACCATTAAACAAAACTGAATAAAAAGAAGCAAAAATAAAAAGCCACATACAATGAATACAGGAGTTTAGATACTCAAAGGAAGTATAAGTTTCTCTTTCACCCTTAAATTTCTTTAAGTGCTGCATTTAAATGTAATAATTTTAGAAATCGAGTTCTTAGCCAAGGGTGTCACTCTCATGGGAGTTGATATTCGCCACAACAAGGACCGAAAGGTTCGTCGCAAGGAGCCCAAGAGCAGGACATTTACCTAAGGCTGTTGGTCCAGCTGTCCAGGTTTCTGGCCAGACGAACCAACTCTACCTTCAACTCGGTTGTGCTGAAGAGGTTGTTTATGTGTCACACCAATCGGCCACCACTGTCTCTTTCCCGGATGATCTGGAAGATGAAACTTCCTGGCCGGGAAAACATAACAGATGATGTGCTGGTTCAGGAAGTGCCCAGACGAAAGGTGTGTGCTTTGCACGTGAGCAGCCAGGCCCACACCTGTATCCTCAAGGTTGGGGGCAAGATCCTCACCTTCCACCAGCTGGCCCTGGACTCTCCAAGGGCCGTGACACTGTCCTGCTTTCCAGTCCTCGCAAGGGCCAGGAGGTGTACCAGCATTTTGGCAAGGCCCAGGAACCCTGCACAGCCACACCGAACCCTATGTCTGTTCCAAGGGCTGGAAATTCCAGCAAGCCAGAGGCCAATGGGCCAGCCTAGGCTATAAAAACTAACCCTGAAACCTACTGTTTAAAAAAAAAAAAAAAGAAAGAAAGAGTTCTAATAAATCAAACATTCTATTTTGTACCATAAGAAATCCATTACACTAATTATTCATACATCCTAATCTAGTAAAATCCAAAAATAATCCCAATTTTGAATGTTCTTTAGTTGATATGTAAGATATAAAAGAAATAGTTTAATTTTTTTAAAGGAATAATTTATTCCCAGAATTGGCCCAATGAGACAAGTTCATTGTAAGGAAACCAGTAACGTATCTAGTAAATCATTTCGAAAACCAGTAACGTACCTAGTAAATATTTAGAAAAAATATTTTACTAATTCACAATTCAGTTATTCAAGGAAATATTTCTCCAGTTGGAGGATTTCTTTGGTGTTTCATTTATTTCTTCTTCTCTTATTTCCTTCCTTATTCTACATGTCCATGTTGTCTTCTGCACTGAATAATGTCACCGTTTTAGGGAAGGAGAATTAAAAGAGGAATACGTCAGATCAAGCAAAAGCATCCTGGTGCACAGGATGAAATAAATAAAAATAGTATGTGGGACACTATTAGTCATTTCTGTTCTGCACACACCATCTCCAATAAAACCATCTTAACCAAACACCCTTGGGTAATTGGTTCCAATGACTAATACATACTCACTGACCCAGAGCTTAAGCAGTGTGAGTGACAAACAATAAACCTGCTTAGGATAATGTGATTGATTATAACTCCATCCGAAATAAATGTAACAAATGGCAATGAGACATGTAGTTAACCACGCAGCATAATTATAATTGTTAAGGTTGTTCATTTTGTTACATAGTGTCCTTCCTCTGAATTTTTTTGTTCTGCTCTTGGGATGAGGAATTGTCCTTCACATGGTCATAAGGTTGCCACTGGTCACTTGGCTTGTTTCATTTTATTCTGGCGACTGGAAAACATGGAGCCTATCTATATCCAGTGGATAGGACTCAGGGAGATATATGCATGTTGGCTAAAGCAAGCAATTTTGTCTCTATCCTTATTATTTCCCTACTCTTTTTCACCTATTTCTAATTTGCTTTACATTTTACATATCCCTATCAGCCATCTCCAGAAACCATGCAGAGATGGAGTTTGGAGTATAAGATGTTTATTTGTAATCAATACTGCTGAAGAGAAAAGTAAGGAAATGAGACTGGACAGAGAGAGAATGCAGGTCTGATCAACCTTTTGCCAACCTAGCAGGGTGCTCTAAAGTAACGATTGCCCATGAAGAGGGTTCTGTGTCAGGCCCAAATGCCCAGCACAGTCACCAGGCACAGGCTGCCCCACAGAATGTGACCTCAGGCAAGGTAAGTCTCTAGAACTGAGGCTGACTCGGAAGGAGCTGAAACATGGAGACCACTCTGCTGATGATACTACCTTCATGGGCAGCAAGTCCTTCCACAAGTGGGAAGCCAGGTAGTACTTCTATGAGTCTACAACAGACCTCCTCCTTGCCTGCTTAGATCCACATCTCCATATGGAAGGGACAACCAGCTCCTCCAGATGTCTGGTCTATCTCTCTTTCCAGTGGGTCTTAGAAGAGAGATGTCAGTGGGATTGATTAACTGCCATGCTAAAGCTGAAGTGCACCTCAGGGTCACACCTGATACTCCTTGTCTCCTTCCTTCACTAGGCATTTTAGATTCCATGAGTCCTCAACCACCCCTTCAGCTGGCCTGTCTGCTTACTTGTCAGTGTGACTCAGACCTTCAGTCCTAAAGACCTGTGTCACTGGTCACCATCCTCTTTGGCTGGAGTCACTGTACCAGTTGATTTATAGGCACAATTAGGAGAGGAAGTACTAAGACAGGCCAAAGTGGATCAGTTGAATTCTACACTTGTTCCTCCTCCTCTACTGATCAGAGTCAGTTACTTGCCAAGATGGTGACTCCTCTTCCTGCCTTTGAATCCTGGAAACAAGGAGGTCAAAGTGCCCAAATGACAACTAAAGCTTGTTATTTGGTGGGACTTTTGTTGTATCCCCTTGAGAAAGTGGAACCTCTTTGGAGACTAGGACCTCTAACTCAGCAGAACCCAAAGTTATGGGGGGATAAAACCACAATACCATCAGTGAGTCATTGAGAGTGATGGTAAGTGGGGCTACTACTCTTCCCACCCCTTAATTCCTATGTCCATGTATTCTCCTATTGAGGATGAAACACCACAAGAAGATAAGTCATTGAATACATATACTGCATTCTAGATGAGGGAACCCCAACTGTATAGAGTATTGCCTCTGAGTCTACAAGGCTCTATCAGGCTAGCAATTTCTGAGCAAAGCAGTATGTGTTCTGACTCATAAATTCCATGGTTATAGGTCCTTTTGAAAACCTTCTATGCTATAAAATGGGTCCCTTCGTCTGATGCAGTGTTGTGCAGGATCCCATGCCAGTGAATCAGTGAATCAAATACTCTTGATAGTAGTGACGATTGAGATCATATGGCAGGAAAGGCAAACTCATACTAGGAAAGCATGTCCATTCTTGGGAGACATCTAAGAATAAACCACTACCCCTTCTAAGGATGAAATGAGCCCAATGTAGTAAACCTGCCACCTAGAGGCTGCTTGGTCTTAAGTACTGGTGTCATTTGAACACTGGGCTCTGTTGCTGGCATATTAAATATTCAGCAGTGACCATAGCTAGATAAGCCTTGGAAAGTGGAAATCCAGGTTGTCGGGTCATGCAATTCCATCATCATGGCTACCATCCTTTATACATCCATTTTACCAGCACTGAGGTGGCAGATAACAAGCTCGTCACCTGCATAGGTCACTAAGTCTGCTGGGTTGTTTTGTATCACTTCCACAGTATATGCTGGCCGGTGGGTACTGACAAATGATACAAAAATCTTCACAATTCGTATCCATTTCCATATGGCTATTCACATGCTCCTACCACACCTTCTTGTTAGCAGTGTTACATTCTTTCTCTTTCCAGGCCCCTGATCAGCTGGCCAGGCCATTTATCACTATCCAGGAGTTTGCATGTTTAACCTCAGGCTAGTTCTTCCCTTGCAAGGGAGATAATCAGGTCTACCTCTGTGCATTGGGAGAATTTCCTTTGCTTTTGAAGGCCATCTTTGAATGCAGCTTCTGTTCATTTTGTACTTGTATTTAAATGCTAAGCCAACCTATCTGTACACCAAAGTCAGAAGTTTTTCTTCTCTTTACTTGGTATATTAAATTCTCTACATAACCATAGGTATGACATAAGGGAGAAACAAATAGTGGTGGATTCCGTGGGAACTGGAGCCACCTGCTCACACTTTAGCAGCTTGCTTGGGCTCTCTGGTCAACTCAGCACTCAGTCTTAGATACACCACTTCCATTTTACACTTACCTTATAATCTGGTGAATTTGACAGGACCCAGACCATAGTAGTTCAGAGATATGAGGACCCAGACCATAGTAGTTCAGGGACATGGTCACTTAGTTTCTCACACACAAGGTATATAATTCTCCACTGCAAACGACATGGCTGTGCTCCAGACCCCAAAGGCCCACCCTGTAATTCTCTCATAGGGACTTGATGCAAACTATACATGGCATCTTTAGCCAAGCACTGATCTGTCAGATTATATGGCCCAAGCGGCAGGTCTGATTATAGTGCAACCTAGTGCTCTTGGAGTCTTTCCCAGCTCTTGACTCCACTTAAAACTGGAAACATTTCATGATTCCTGGAATATGGGTTGGAACAGAATCTCTGAGTGTAGAATTACACTCTCAAAATCTCTGAGTGTAGAATTAACTACAGAACCCAAAGAGGACCAAGAATCATTGGGTTTCTTTCTTTGGGTAAGAGACCACAAGACACATTAATTTGTCTTTTACTTTGGAGGTGATATACCAGCATGCTGCTGATTCCTGGACTCCAATAAATTTTATATTTGGCAAATTCATAAATCTCCTTTGAAGATTTTATCCCCTAACCTCTAGAGCAGTGATTTTCAACTGGTATGACATGAGAGGATCTTAGGTATGCCACAAAAATTTTTAAAGATCATTAATTAAATTCTTTTTTGAAGACATTCAAAGCATATTAAGTTATTCTTTTTTTACTCTTTGGTTTTAATCAATATAATTTGAGTGTGCCACAGAAGTTTAACTATGGATTCAAGTGTACCATGAGATAAAAAAAAAAAAAGGGTGAAAAACACTGCTTTGGAGTATATGTGTCTTAGTAAGACCTCCAGCATGCTAACCTCATGCTCATCTGGCCCAACCAACATAATATCATCAATGTGATAAATCAATGTAAGGTTCTGCAGTACGCTCAGGCAGTCCAGATCTCTTCATACACTATTATGACAGTAGGCAGGACAGCTAACAAAAGCCCTTGAGCAAAACCAAAAATATATTCTGTTGTCCATTCCATGTGAATATTAATAATATCTGTCTGATTCTCTTTCATGATTGGGACATAAAATGTATTTTCCAAACAATGAGAATATACCTAAGTCCTATTAATCTACCCAAATTTTAGATACTACATCTAGTACGTGGGTGTGATCAGAGCTACTATTCGCTTGAACATGCAGTAATCGTCCTAAAGCTGTTGGCTTTTGCAACACCAGACTGACCAATTAAATGGAGGCACCTTGGGGACTACCACCTCTGTAACCTTTAAATCCTTAAAACTACCATTAATCTCCACCACTTTACTTCTCTGGGATAACATATTATTTTTACTTTGCTATCTTGCCTGGAGGTGTGGAAGGGGTTTCAGAGCCTCCCACTTGGTTTTCATTGCTGTGACAGTTCTTACCCTATGTGACTAGGACTCAACATGCAGGAACTACCAGCTGCCAATATGCCAAATGCACTTAATATTCTAGGAGCAGAAAAATGACCATCAGATCGGTTCATGTGCTCAGTGGACCTTCTGAGCTCAACCTTTGCCAAAACTCCATTTATTACCTGGTCACTATATACCAACATCTATCAAGAAGGCAATGATAAAGCTTTGGGTCTCTGGATATTAATGTCATACCCTGAGTATAAAAGATATCCAAAAGCCTGGACATTCCCCTTTCTCTCTTTCCCAGGACAGAATTACTCGAAGGCTACAGGACACTTTGGGAAATGTCTAGGGTTCTTTCTGTTGGGAATTAATCCACCTCTTCAATCAGTTCCAGGTCTGAAAACTTGATTAGATTCAAAAACTGGGCAAGGGATCGTGACTTTTTTAATAGAAATTTTGGGTTCACAGCAAAATTGAATGGAAAATCTACAGAGTTCTCCCGTACCTCCTACGCCCTATATGAACAGCCTCCCAGCATCAACATTACACATCACAATGGTACAGTCCTTACCAACAATGAATCTACATTGACACATCATCATCACCCAAGGTCCACTGTTTACATTAGGGCTTACACTAGGGTTTTGCACATTCTATAGGTTTTGACAAATGTACAGTATAATGCTATGTATCCATCATGAATTATACTATTATACAGAAGAATTGCACTGCCCTAAATCTTCTCTGTGTTGTGCCTATTAATCCCTCCCTTCCCCTATCTCCTACAAATCACTGACCTTTTTACTGTCTTCATACTTTGCCTTTTCCAGAATGTCACATGGTTGGAATCACACAGTATGTAACCTTTTCAGATTGGCTTTTATGTTTAGTAATATGCATTTATGGCCTGGAATCACAACTTTTTACTGGAAAAAACATACTCAGCCTACTAGTCTCCTTTCTTGGTTTTTCTATGGGCACAAACTGAACAGTCACCTACCGATCTATTTTGTCCCCAGGGATGCTATGTTCTATTAACCATTTCCCTAATTCTGTGGGTTATACTCTCTTTGACTGGCCCTCCAATTTTCTGGTCTCTACAGTAATTACAAAAGTTGATTTAGGGTGTTCAAGCACCTCCACCCAGCCTTTATTGTTTCAGGGTTCATGTCATGGCCATTGCTATCAGTGAACCAAGCTCTACAACAGACTGTCTCACTGTCAGCCGTAATGTACAGAGTAGAAAAATCACTGAAAGTTTAAGTGAGTCTGGTGCCCTCTACCCAGTGCCTTTTTTATGTGTTTGGTAAAAGACGTGTGCTCTGGGTCCTATGAACTCCATCACTCATGAGCCTGTTAATCAGCTGGGATATAGTGATTATATTGATTCTATCATCCCCACATGTATAAGCTTTTCATTCCCTTCCTTAATCTTTTGACATAAAAGTTCTGTCATTTCAACTTTGTGTAATGTGGAATCATTGCATTTCTCATGTTTCCAGGGACTATCTTATTAGTGTATTTACACCATCCCCTGGGATCCTTGCTAGGGTATTAAATCCTGCAATTTAAGAAAATTTTACCAAATCAATAAACTCTTTACTACCCAATATTTGTTTCAGGCTTCCTTGATCCAGCATCCTCAGAATCCAGATACATACATACTCCCCTAGTTCTCTCTAATACATGTTGGCTGGTTCTCTATTTCATTTGGGGAATCGTCTCTTACCTGCTACAGTCAGGATCAGAATGTCCTCTACTGTACAGTAGGTCTATGGATAATGGATATCAATATCAACTCAGACACTGCATATAACTTAGTTATCAGCCTTGTGGGCAGGAGGGAAGGTGGTACGTGTGTTGAGCAGGAACACGGTACTTCCTAGGGGTGAGGCCTTTATAATTTTTTCCAGTGCCAGGTGATAGGAACTAGTTCTTAGTAGGGATGGATGAGCCATGTCTTCAGGGTCGGGGGTTCAGAGGTACAACTGACCCTTGAACAACATGGGTTTGAACTGCACAAATCCACTTACATGTGGATTTTTCAAAATAAACAAGGATCAAAAATACAGTATTCATAGGATGTGAAACTCGAGTATACCAAGAGCTGACTTTTCCTACATCTGAATGTAGATTCTGCAGGGTCAACCCCAGGACTTGAGTACACACAGATTTTGATATATGAAGGAGTCCTAGAATCGATCCCCCATGTATACTGAGAGAGGACTATACAGTTAACCCTTGAATAAGATGGGTTTGAACTGCACAGATCCTCTTATACATGGATTTTGGTTTTCAACCAAATACAGATTGAAAATACAGTATTCACAGAATGCCAATCACATATATAGAGGGACATCTTTTCTTATACGTGAGTTCCACAGAACTAACTGTGGGTCTTAAGTATGTGCAGATTTGTATATGCCTGGAATCATCTGCCCACATATACTGAAGGCCAACTATATATGGGAGACAAAAATCTTCCCAGACATTCATGCAGATACCCTCATTTCATCAGCGTTCTGGATTTTCCCAAACAAGGTGCTAGCAACATGTCAAACTTACCTTGGTTGGGGATTTAGTCATCTGTGAAATTCAGTCACTCTGAATATGAATTCACAGGCTTAGACCTTGACTTTCTCTACTCTCCCACTAGAGGTGATAAGAGCTTCTTTGTATGTATCTAGGAGGTCCTCCAGCTTTTAAACCTAAACTCCAATTATATATTATGCAACCTCAGCTACTCAACTTTCTGTTGGACATCAGTGGCTTCTAAGATTGCTATCCAATGATACTATGTTTTTAATTATGATTTCTCTTATAGATTTCAAAGGCATGATATCTCACACTTAACAATGTATTCTCTTCCCTCACTACCACCTCCCAATTCACCTCAGAAGAAATTTTAACAATTGGACCAACAACTTGTTCCACAGACCATCTGTGTTCCAGTGATGGAATGTTCAATGCAAGATAGTGATCCAGCTCCAAAGCCTCATCTTATCACTTACCTTCTTAATCCATCCCTGGCACCAATTAATTCAGGTTAGATTCTCCAGAAGTAGATACTAATATAGAGTTTAAGGTGAAAACTATTTGTTAGGGATCCACATTTATGAAAGGAAGATGGAGGAACCAGGACTGGGCAGAAAAATAAATCAAACTATGATAATTTGACCAACAGAGAAGCAAGACCTAGAATGAGTATTGCTCATAAGAGTATCCCTGAAATGACCTGTATTTTCCCACCTTGTTGAATCACAAGGTGTATGAAATCTGCTCCAGGAATGGTGTGGCCTCAGGTAAGGCAACTCTTTGTTGCTGAAGCAGACCCTGAAAGACATGACAGCTGGATCTATCAAGTCCTTTATTGAAGGGGGATATCTATGCCAATTACACCATCTTAAATCATTTTCAAGGCAGGACATAAATGTCTTAGTCTGTTTCTTGCTGCTATAACAGAATACCATGGAATAAGTAATTTATAAAGAAAAGAGATTTATTTGACTTACAGGTCTGAAGGCTGGGAAATCCAAGATCAATCTGCCACATCTAATTAGAGCCTTCTTGTTGTTGTGTCATAAGATGGCAATAAGCATCACATGGCAGGGGTCATCCCTTGGTGAAAGGCAAAGGAACAAGCAAGCAAGTGAGACAGAAGAGAAAAGGGGAACTTAATTCCTGTAATAACTAACCCACTTCCACTATAACAAGCATTAATCCATCAGTGAGGGCTACATGCTCATAGCCTAATCATTCCTAAAGGTCCAACATACTATCACAATGGCAATCAAACTTCAACATAAGATTTGCAGAGAAAATTTAAAACATAGTGATAGGCAAATATTTTGTATTAGTTTCTGAATGCTCTTAAAAGAAATCTTTAATAGTTGTAGGCCAATTGCAGCTTATATAAATCCCATGAAAACACAACCATTTAAATCCACAAAGTTACAGCCCAACTGAAAGATAATTTTCCATAAAACATATAAATATCAATAGATTTGAATTAATATCATTCTTATCATCACATTGAGACATAAAGCTATTTCCAGTCACTCCCCACCTGTTTGTGAATAAAGACACAATTTTTTTATCAATTGAGAGTAGTCTAGAGCACAGGGAATTTTGCCAGATCTTGTGCTCACTCTGTAGAAGCTTTGCAGTGATGTTGCCATCAATCAAGATGAGAGAGATCGCCTATTTTTTTGAACATGGGCTTAACATAGTGGCTGCTAGCAATTTCAACCAGAATTTTTTTCACTATGGCAACTGATTTATATCAATTGATTTGCATTAATTTCTTAAGTCTAAAGTCTAACAAATCTGCTTAATATACTTCTATCTAAGAGAAAGAGCCTGTTCAGTCTAGTAACCATGCAATGTTGCATACACATTCTGAGAGGGAATAAAAGAGAGAATGAGTGTCTCAAAGCATTCATTTATTTGAAAACGATCTGTATACTATGGCTGCAGTTTCTAAAACAACTTAGTCATCCAACAGACAAAAGCAGTGTTTCCTCGAAGTTTGATTTGTGAATTACATGCATCAGAATCATCTGAGGTTTTTAAAGAAAAAAACGCAAACGGAATCACTAGGAATTTGTATTTTTATATTTTTAACATGCTGGCTAGGTAATGGAGTACAGAAGGTCTAAGAACGACAGATCAATAGCATGCTCACTGTTCAGCCCCCCAGTGAGCTGGCAGGCAACAGTGAGAGCTGGCATATGCTGAGCTGTGACTGTGGGCCAAGCACTGCTCCAGGCTCCTGGGTTGTCTCATTTTATCCTCACTATAACTCTACAAGTAAGGACCTATTGTTACTTTCACCTTACAGGAGATAAAACTGAGGGACACATTTGAAAAATGAAAGATTTGGAGTTAAAATACAAGAAGTTTGACTAGAAGCTATACACACTCTTAACAACCACTGAACTCTTATGTGAGCCTATAACCAGGAAAACCAAAGCTTGTGCCCTTACCCAGGAACCTTAGACATTTCCTAACTTTAAGCATGTTCTGAACTTTCACTGTTGACGGTGAAGTCCTAATTACTTCTGTATTTACATATTGAAAATGATAATTTTATGGATGTAATATCTTTCAGATTGTAAGTATTTGCCCCCATTGAACGAAATGTCTGAATAATATCCTCTGGTAGTGATAAAGCACTCTAATAATGAGGACCCGGAGCATCAGGTCCTTCATAAAATATCATCTTATCCCACCATTTTTGAAGAGCTATCTGGCCTGATACTGACCTGTCTTCAATTAATTAGTATATCCACAAAATAATTAGCTCATTTCCCCCAACTCTCTCTCTCATCTATAAAAATTATATTATATATAATCTATTATATCTATATTATATATAATGGTTATACTAATATAATAAATATAAAATGTGAGAGAGAAAGCATGATAATTTTTAAAATGTTTGATTTTTAATTAGCACATCATAAGTAAAAACAAGAATATAAAAATATGCTTTTAGCTATTTTATTTATTTATTTATTTATTTATTTATTTGAGACAGCATCTCACTTGATCACCCTTGGTAAAGTGCTGTGGTGTCACAGCTCACAGCAACCTCCAACTCCTGGGCTTAGGCAATTCTCTTGCCTCAGCCTCCTGAGAAACTGGGATTACAGGCACCTGCCACAACACCCTGCTATTTTTTTGTTATTGTTGCAGTTTGGCCGGGGCTGGGTTCGAACCTACCACCCTCAGTATATGGGGCCGGCACCCTACTCACTGAGCCACAGGTGCCACCCTCTCTTGGCTATTTATTAAAAACAGAAATTAATAAGACTTCACATCCATCATTATCAACACAACCAAGTATTCTTTTAAAAGTATTGCATAATTAAGAGTATGTTAGTCTATACTGATTCCTTAATCATGATGATGAAGATCCCAATCAAAAGGATATTATCACTTGTCAAAGAGAAGCTCCTAACCTTGTAGTTGTGTAAGACACTTCCACTGCCTTTGCATTAAACCATGTATTTTGTTCTGCCCTTCAGTGTAACCCTAAAGAGCTCTTAATTCAATAACATGTTATTCAAATGACGTAACCCTACTTGTTTCTGGTTCTACTAAAAATTTAAATTTCCTTACCCTTCAAGACTATCAACTTTTTAAAATAAAAAGTCTTAATTTTATGAAAATTTCTTTTTAGAAAGGTATTTTGTCCAACAAAGCACAATCATCAATCTTGAAACTTTTGTGTGGAGACTTTCAGGAATAACATGAATCAGTTGTCAATTTTTTTCAAGAGTTTTGACTATTGAACTACCTTAACTTCTTTTGAGCAAGGAGAGAGGATATAATATTCAAATTTATTATGCATACCTTAAAAATGCCAATTCTTTTGGGCTCTTTGAATATGTTATTTCAATTAATTATTATCACAACAATTTGTAAAATGCATTATTAACCCCATTATTATCCATCATTTATGAAGAAACTGAAGTTCAATGAGGTTAAGTTATTATGTTCAAGGTTACACATTAAATAAATGAATCAAAAATCTCAGATCTTTTCTCATACACTGAGAAGAAATTACTGGCAGTATATTAATGAACTAATGCAATCTGATTGGAATAAAACTAGAATGGCAAAATGCAAAATACATTGTAAGCCAATTCTTTAATCCTAAGTATTACATTTACACACAGCAACAGTCTTTACAGAACGTCAGTTAATAATCCATGAGTTGGTTTAAAAACATAAGCACTTTAATTTATTGTTTAGCAAACCACGTAGATCCTGGAAGCAATCGTGGGTTTTTTTTTTTTACATAGGCAATATTTCAGTTAAGGAGGTTTATCTTCAATGATTTCATCAAAATACCTCAGTGTTTAAGAATCACAGACTCAGACTATTTGGTAACATGGCACTTAATAAGAGTGGGGACTGTTGGGGAAATGGATTTGTGCATTAGGAATTTCTTTTTTAAAAAATGGAAAGTTACAAATGAAAGCTAGTCCTTTTCAAGACTTGTTACTAACATCAGAGTTAATCTGTATCACTGACTTCTTCCTGATCCTGAAGAGATCATAAAACAAAAGGGTAAGGTTAGAAGAAGCATCACTCACAGAAGACAAAATGGGGCATGTCCTTAAGGCTTTTTAAAGGAAAATACTTCTGTCACTCTTTGTACTTTTCTGGTTCTAGTTTTCTTCTCATTTTCCTCCCTCTGTAAACATACAGACACAACAGGTAGGAAACCAGCTCCTTCCTCATTTTTATTTATTTAAACCAATGATTATTCTGCTTCAGGAGCCAGAACACGCTGCATTATATAACCAAGGGGTGTGTGTGTGTGTGTGTGTGTGTGTGTGTGTGAGAGAGAGAGAGAGAGAGAGAGAGAGAGAGAGAGAGAGAGAGAGAGAAGGAGAGAGAGAATGTGTTGTGTGCTATTCTGGGACAGAGGAGGGGGCAGATAGAAATCCTCAAGGGCTGTGGCAGGAACGCAGAGTTGCTACTTCGCTTTCAAAGCTACAGTCTGGGAGAGGGGGGTGGGGACTATACCAACCCGTCACCACACTGCATGCCACTCTCACACACAGATGCCTCTCCGTCATGTTCTCTGGAAAATTTCCTCCAGATTAGAAAAAGGACGGTAACACGGGTCTGCCTGAGAAGGCGAGTTTTTACCACTGCAGCACAAAGAACAGCGGAGCGCTCCTTCACATCAGTGCAACTCCACTCACTCGACCTGCTCGATACTTCAGCACCACGGAGAGCGGCACATCCTTGGCTACCACCCATGGGGAGCCAGATCCCCTCGACTCAGCACCCGATCCCGGTCATCTAGAGAAGGGACAAGCCTGCGTATTTTATTCTCAATGTAAGCAGCTATGATGATTCTTTCATATTGATTTTTTCAGTAGTGATTGTGCTCTCACTGAGATATGGCATTGAACTTTTATTTATTAGCCCTCTTCCTCTAGTGCACTGCTTAGATTTTTAGATGTAAGTCTGGATCTGAGATCTATCTCATTTGTTGAGTTGGTAAAGGGATATTTTTTCTTTTATTAATGTCTAAGTTTACAAAGCCATTTAGAAATAGACAACTCATCCTGGTAGCCTAGTCCTTTTGTGTTGGAGTAGTATAGTTATATTCTTAGAAGACAGTACATGTGTTGTCTCTTCCTCCCCTTTACTACTGAGAGCTTTCTAATTTGATATTTTTGTGGTTTTATTTATCTGAATAAATAAATGTGGGGGTAAGAAGAGGAAGAGAGCTATATTCTAATAAGTAGTCACCATTAAAGAACTACAGGTGGCAAAAAAGAGATTGTCATTTTTCCTTTTATCTTATTGAAAATATGGCAGAAGCTATAGATCTACTTTAGATATCCATTTCAAAATAATAAATATGCTCTTAATAAAAGAAGTGCAATCTAGGCAGTTTTGACGTGAGCTTTAAAACTCTGAATCACAGAATGTCCCCTTTAAGTTTGAAGTTGTAAATTCAATTATGTGTGATTGAGTAGACACAACCAGAATGCTACTGCCATTAATTGTAATTTAAAGATTTAATGGATTTAGGGTAGATTTGAAAAAGACAGTAATGATTGACCCTGTCTGGTGGCACTCAGTGTATTTTTGCCTCAGAATGCCACCTGCTGGTAGGTCCTATTTCTGAAGCACTGGACACATCATATTTATGAATGAACTCACTTTAAATCTAGAATATTCATTATGAATATGACGCAAACCTGCTCTCCAACATCTCTTTAACAATGACATTAATTTAATTATGTAACACCTTACCAAGGTTCTGTGTCACAATTACACTTTCATAAACATTTATTTCTAAAAACACATACTCCTAAGCTTAGGGGCATGTAGACCAGATAACTCCTTTAGGCAGTAATTAACCCAGAAAAAGATTAGGACTGTGTGAAGCCTCATTGAGGCTAATTGCAGTATGCATGAGGTATTTGCGATGAGAGCTACCAGGAGCTCTTCCTTAGTAAAAGCAATCAGCATTTTCCTCCAGGTAAATATTCAGCATGTTCCCTTTTTTAGTACTGTCATTTCACATTTTAAGAGCCTCTCTTACTTTCTTGGTAGTAGATGTTGTTTTCAGACTCTTATCACAGATCAATGAAACCATTAAAAAAGTTAATTCCAAAACATTTTTCAAAAAATATAACTATTATAACTTGTTGTTTCAGCTCTATCTAGAACTATACATAATGAAATACAGACATGCAGTTCCATAATTTCCCTGTTTTAAATAGGCAAGTAAAGATTTTAAAATAGGAATACAAGAAGAAGCATACACAAAGCACTAGGTGTATTTGGATAACTAATACATAGGGAAGGTTAGAAATCCTGAGAATAACCTCTTCTCTAAATGATATTATTTGGTGGAAAATAAATTACTTACTAATAGAATCATTTATTCACATTCAGATTGTATTTCATAGTCTAATATGCAATGGAAAAACTATCCCACATTAGCAAGAAAATATATCTTAATATATTTTAATGAGTAGCAGAAGGATACTTTTTTTGTTTATGGTACGATCTGACTGGTAAGATATATGAACTCATATATATTATGAGGCAACTGGGTATATGTTTTTCTTTTCCTTAAAATAAATATATGTTGTATAAGCAAATTATTGCCACTGACAAGTATGAACCTGAATGCACTAGATCCACAATAAATATAATTAGAGTAAACTAAAATGGAGTTAATACTATCCAATGTCACTGGAGCACTTGCTTAGGCACTGGTAAGTTATTTATATGCACTATCTCACCTCAACTTCAACAGAATAAAAAAGGGGATACTCAGAAATAAGTTAGATGTCTTTGGAAACATGTAAAAATTGTCAGGAATATTATGAAGTAATGAGAATGTCTTAATTTTCTTCCCAAGTCACTCAAGGGACTTAATATGCCCTCTGGTATTAGCTGTTTCATCTAGAAATCTACGGACTATCATTTAGAGTAGAGCTAATTGGTAATTGATTTTATTTGGGACTCTTACTTTAAAAGTTTTCAGTTTTAATTAGGACTCTTAGCTTATCTTAAAAGTTTTCAGTCACAAACAAGAAGGAATAGTTATAAGATTATATCATTCCTAGATTTTATAAGAAGGAAGGTGTGGGTAAATATTAATGGCTGTATTTTATGTCTTCTTAAATGACCAACCTGGATTCAAGTATTTAAGTATCGATTAAGTTATCTGACAATGCACTATGTGGCAGGTCATCAGAAGTGCTGGGTGCCAGGTACATATGCCATATAAATAAGCAATTCTCTTGTCCTCAAGGATCCTGCATTCTAATGGAAAAACTTAGTGAGTCAAAGAAACTTAGACAAAAAATGCAAGAGGAAGATGAATGTCATACCAGCCAAAAGCAGGAACTTTGAAATGAGACAGACAGGCTCTTCGTAGGGGGTCCACCTCTCACAAGCTGTGTAGCTTGAGAAAAGTGGTTCACTTATTTGAGCCTCATTTCATCATCTGTTAAATGGGAAAGACAGCAGCACCTAATACCACATAGTAGTTTGTGAGAATATAAAATGGCAATGTGTATTCTCAAATTCACCTTGTTCTCTATACATTTCTAATCATCTTTGCCTGATGATTTGTATACTTACCTTCTCTGATGTTTATGTTCATATTTATAATTCATTCATCATTCCATTGTTATTTGCCTTGACAGTGTCCAGCATTATTATGTTAAGTACATATTACATTAAATTCCTCTTTGTATTTTATTTGAATAAATAAATAAATAGGATCCATAATGCATGTGAAGTATTCAGCATGGTGGCTGGCACATGGTTAATGTGTAACAAATGCTAGTCATCATAATTAAATAGTCATTTAGAACAATAGTTACGCTTATCACATGATTATTTAAAGCACTAATTCATATAAAGCATTTAGTGCATTGTTTGGCATATGTTAACTATCAGTATTATCTAGTCATCTAGAAAAACAGCTAGGTTGAGTATGCAGTGTAAAGTAAAATGTGAGCCAGTTCAAATAAGTATGTATTTAAGTGTACTGATATATGAGATTTGGATCATTATTGTCATGGACATTTTATAGAAGGCTTTATGGTAACCAGAGAATGTAAGAAACATTATTTAATCTTCACTGTGGTCCTGAGGAACATGAAAGATGGGTTTCACCATATTGGTGAAAAAACTGAAACCTCAGAATATATGCTCTTGGGAGAGGATGGCCAAACCAGAGCTGGATTTTCCTGGGTCTTTGATGTGACTCCTGGATTTGGTTTGGTTCTATGTCCAGTTGGGCAATATTACAGACTGAATTGATTCCAGGGTTGGGAAATCTCCACAGAGACCTTCAAAGCAAGTCGCAATTTTAGAAAAAAGACAACAAATACTCTAAAAAGATATTTTGATTAAACGGCCTTTTCCTCATCAGTAATTAACTACAATCTCTGTCTCCAAAAACCTTTAAGTGTATCAGCACACCTGAATACATACTCAATTTCAGCTGGAGTTAGGGTGTAAGATTCATACTTTTTATGGATCACTGACATCTGGCTTCCTTCAGACTAGCTGATGCATCCGTAAGAGCAGCCTGATAAAAATAGCAGCCGAAGGATCAAGAGGGAGTTTAATAATCAGTCCTGCTCTCATATATGGTTTTGTTTCCACTGGAACCCTCCTTCTCAATGACATCAAATGTCAATGTATGCATTTCTGAAAAATGAAAAACACAGTATCTTAATTGAGGTGTTTGATGAGTTTGATCACTCATTATCTCAATAATGTATGCAAATAAAAAGGCATTTGCATTCAAGGTTCATTTTTAAGAAAAATACTAAAATAAGGGCAATCAAATACCAATTGCCTTTAAGGGAGAGTCATTTTGCTCATTACTGGCCCTAAAACTGTGATAAGATCATGAGAGTCCAGAGAGTAACATGTCCGATTCATGAGTGTGAGTTCTGGCCACCACCTATTGTAGGTCACATGACCTCGTATTTTTACACACCACTTTTTGTGGATTGTTCCCAACATATGTGCATGAATGTTTATAATATTAATGATAAATGGCAAGGATATTGTGGTTGAATTTATTCATAAGTGTATAAATGTTTTAAAAACATCATTAGACAGATACCAGGGCAAGGGAGAATCAGGGCCAATAAGAAGCTCAGAGTGAGGTTAAAAGGCCTCCATCAATACCTGTGGCTCCAGAATCTGCTGTGAAGCTCCTCACATTGGAAGCAATCCCACTGAGTAGCACATGCCATTATATGCTGGTAAGCATTATGACTTGAAGGCTAAAGCTTCATTTTTAATGCCAGGTTCTGCTAGGAAAGGAACAGAATTAATTCTGTAAGAATCCAAATGTGTCTCAAAGTCCAGGTTTTAAAGGCTATGAAAGAGAGGCTTGTTTATTTCTTACTATATCTGGGTATCTACTTTCAAGGTCATTCAGAAAAATGTATGTCAAATGGTGAGGACACATTAACTCCTGACAAGTACTAGCCAGACACATAAATTTTTTTGATAAAACATAATTATCATACAAACATGTAGATTTACATATGATGCTCTACTTGTGTTAAGAAATTACTGGTCTTAAGGTTTAGTCTTCTTACTTCAACTACTTCAGTTTCTTCACCTAAAAGACCTTAAGACTAATACCTTGCATTTCATGTTTTTCTTTGTTTTTTAATGAGTGGAATTAAAAAAGGATGCTTGAATATCCTTTAAGTTTATAGGCTGTGGTGTCTATGTTAGTCACAGAGACTGAATTTAGATTAAGTACTTATGTGTTCCTTGTGAAATGTTTCTCTGCTCTGACTTGGTTCAGTAGTTATTAAATTTCCCTTGAGTTAATCTCTTCATGGCTTGTTGCTGTGTAATAGTTGGGTACCCTTGACCTTGACCCTATTTTCTCTTGTGAGTAGATCTCTAATGGAAAAATGACATGGAATCAAGCTGGAGTGCCTGCTTCCCCTAGAACAGCTGCTGTTTCATATCTGACACACTGCTCAGATGCTCTTGAGTAGAAACTGCTTTTTCTTAGGTTGAATTGTGATGGCTAAGTCCAGCGAAGTGCTTTTTAGATGGGTAGAAGTCTATTGTAGGAAAGGCTGAGTAATTCCACAAGAAATATAATTAGTCTTTTGTGGGCTCAACTTCCACCTGTGTGTGTGTTCAGATGACAGTCCTTAAAACTGAGTTCATTACATCCTCTGAAACAAGTCCTTTGGGAATATAAATAAAGGAGCTGCTTAGCTTTCAACTCAGTCACCTCTCTCCTTTTGAAAAACTTATAATAATAAATGCCCGCACACTATTTGTGAATGCTTCTCTCCTGGAAAGGCTTCTATGAGATTCCCAATCCATAGTCTGCCTTTGGCACATACAAGCAAACTCACTCCCTGAAATGATGGCATTGTTGAAAGAAATGGGCTCGGAAGGAGCTCATGAACTTGAATTCTGACTATCTGTTCCCCAGCAATCTTTTATCAAAGTGCACTTTTAAAAAGTGGTTGGCAGTTCAGATGCTCTTACTAAAGGAGTGCCAAGCTCTCTATTAGGATGTATCACCCACAGTTGCCTTTTGAGGGAGTTGCCCATAATTATTCTTTTCAGTTTTTGCAGATGATGAAGCTGCTGCACTGTACAGTTTAGCAGCTTTTCCCAAGGGAAATGTGACTCAGCTCTAGGCAAGATTGGAGTTCTAAGCTCTGATCTCTATTCTTTACTTTATATCAGAGATACAGCCCCCAAGAGCTAAGACCAAAGGGGTTTAAATAGGTCTAAAGGTAAAATAAGCATAAAATTAGATGGATCTCAAAATTCAAAACTTCTCAAGGCTGACTGACATGACTTATTAAACCTCAAAACACTGGGGTTAATTTAAAAGCTTGCCTCTGTGATCACTTTTGTTTGTTTTTTAAAATGTCTTAAGTGAAATGCTGAATATTGTTTATGCATAGAGAAATAACCAGTAACAAAAGGACAATTTCTGGAACCATGGAAAATAGTTTAAAAAACAAATCCCTGAATCCTATGTACTCAATTTCGATATGAGGACAATTAATGACAATTATGGTCATGGTGGGGGTGGGGGAAGAGGAGAGCAGAGAGAGAAAGAAGAAGGGAGGGGTGGGGAAAGGAAGAGCAGAGAGAGGGAAGGAGGGAGGGGGTTGGGGCCTTGGTGTGTGCCACACCTTTTGGGGGCAGGACATGATTGCAAGAGGGACTTTACCTAACAAATGCAATCAGTATAACCTGGCTTATTGTACCCTCAATGAATCCCCAACAATAAAAAAAAAAAAATCCCTAAGTACTTACTTGTTAGAGCAGATACTCTTTTGTTAAAATGTATGCCATTATGGTGCATGTTAGAATGGGTACAGGCGATTGCACTAATGTACACAGCTATGATTTAACAATAAAAAAAATTAAAAAAAATAATAAAATAAAATGTATACCATTCTAATATTTATTTATTTATTTATTTTTAAATCATAGCTGTGTACATTAATGTGATCATGGGGCACCATACACTAGTTTCATAGACCATTTGACATATTCTCATCACAGTGGTTAACACAGCCTTCCTGGCATTTTATTAGTTATTGTGCTAAGACATTTACATTCCACATTTACTAAGTAATGTGAGTAGATTAGAAAAGGAGAATAGAAAATAGAGAAAGGACCAACTGGAAAATCAGAAAAGTTTAAGACATTCAGTTTGGTAGAGGATTAGAAAACATCTGGTCTACCTCCTCTGTTTCACAGCTATCTGAAACCTAGAATCTGGAGACCTGCTCAAGATCTCAAGCCTAGTTGAAGGTAGAACATCGTGACTTGAGCTCAAATTACACATAGTTGTTATTCTCTCTACTTTGGTATTTTAAAACCTTGCAAACTAAAGTTAGTTAACTTGTCCAAAGTCACAAGACTGGCCAATGGTAGAACCAGGATTCCTTCTCCAGATCTTCAGACTTCAAAGCATGTTGTTCAGCTACCTTGCTCTGAGTTATCTTCATCTGTGATGAGGAGAATAATAGTGGCTTCCTGATAGGTTTGATGCAAGTTACTGTCTGTGATGGTCTTAGTATAGTGCCTGGCATATAACAGGTGCCCAACACAATTATTAGTAGTGTTAACCTCTACCCTATGCCACAATGGAAAGAGCAACAATTTAGAAGTGAACCCAGCTTGTAAGCTGACCTATTTCTTCCATCTCTATAAAAATCCAGACTCAATCCTAGGAAGCGCCCTCTCAGGAAGGGGGGGTGGCCTTAGTGGCCATCAGCAAGTGGCAATGTCTCTAGTCCAGTTGCCTGCCACATCTTGCCCTTTTGTGGGTGCTTAGACTGTCTGGTGACCAGAAAGCACAGTCCCCATAGCACAGAATGTGGAAAAGGATGGGTGTGGCTACCCTTGTAGCCTGTTGCTGTTTTGCCCCAGTGTGACAGCTCCTTGGGCACAGATGCATCAGAACCAAAGGCAGCAATACCTGCAGTGGCCAACTCCACGGGCAAGCCTTCAGAAAACTGGGCATAAAAAGAGACAGAAAGAGATGGGAAAATACCAACATTAACTGAGTGCTTTCTACATGCACCTTACCCTAAATAATCCTCCTAGGGACCCCATGGCACACAAAATTATCCATGTTGTACAGGTAAAAAAAAAAAAAGAAAGAAAGAAAGAAAATTCATAGAGGTTAAAGGATTTGCCTAACTTTATACCAACAGAAATAAACCCACAGCCCCTGCCTGTTTCAGCAGGCCACCACCCCAAGCTCCCACAGCTACCTCTGCTTTTCGTCGGCCACAGCCACTCTTCAGCTCTGCCACCATTCCTCCGCCTAGAACGTACAGGCTGCACGACTAAGCCAGTGTTTCCCCACTCAAAAAAACAGTGGTGTAATCCAATCAGAAATGATGTCAGGTATTAAGACAATGTTTTCTAATAAGATTTCATCATTTCTCATAGATTCCAAGCATGATATTCCCTTGGCTTCTCAACCATTTTTGTTTGCTCTGCCCCTAGGGAATCTGCGAAAGTAACCAAGCATCTTTGCCTTGTTGCCCCACAGGTTGGGGAGCAGCACCTTCAAAAACATGCAGCGCCGGCACACGACGTTGAGGGAGAAGGGCCGCCGCCAGGCCACGCGGGGGCCCGCCTACATGTTCAACGCCAAGGGCACCAGCCTGACGCCCGAGGAGGAGCGCTTCCTGGACTCAGCGGAGTATGGCAACATCCCGGTGGTCCGGAAGATGCTGGAGGAGTCCAAGACCCTCAACTTCAACTGCGTGGACTACATGGGGCAAAACGCGCTGCAGCTGGCTGTGGGCAACGAGCACCTGGAGGTCACGGAGCTCCTGCTCAAGAAGGAGAACCTGGCGCGGGTGGGAGACGCGCTGCTGCTGGCCATCAGCAAAGGCTACGTGCGCATCGTCGAAGCCATCCTCAGCCACCCGGCCTTCGCGCAGGGCCAGCGCCTGACGCTCAGCCCGCTGGAGCAGGAGCTGCGCGACGACGACTTCTACGCCTACGATGAGGACGGCACACGCTTCTCCCACGACATCACGCCCATCATCCTGGCGGCCCACTGCCAGGAGTACGAGATCGTGCACATCCTGCTGCTCAAGGGCGCGCGCATCGAGCGGCCCCACGACTACTTCTGCAAGTGCGCCGAGTGCACCGAGAAGCAGCGGAAAGACTCCTTCAGCCACTCGCGATCGCGCATGAACGCCTACAAAGGATTGGCCAGCGCCGCCTACCTGTCCCTGTCCAGCGAAGACCCCGTCCTCACGGCCTTGGAGCTAAGCAACGAGTTAGCCAGACTAGCCAACATTGAGACTGAATTCAAGGTAACGCCCACTCTCCACCCTAGGCAGGTTGCCGAGGGGCTCCTGAAATGCATGTCCGGTAGCCAAGGGGGTTGTCTCCTTCCTAAGAAAGGGCGAAAGCCTCAGAGTCTTGCTGTGCAAGCTCGGGGGGAACAGGGGGGACTGGTCTCACCTGTCAGACGCGGGAGACCAGAGGGAAAAGCAGCCCAATGGGTGGAATATTTTAAACTCCATGTGTGTGGTAAGACATGACTCAAGCACAACCACTCAGTAAAAGACAGCAACGTACAGGCAGAAGTATATCGTGGCTCTGGTGTAAATGCCTCAGCTGGGCCCCAGGGAGCTGAGGCATTTCCAGGATACCCAACAACCTTGGTTTTTTTCCTAGTCCAAGGCTTAGACTCCTCAATTGTTTCACTTAACATGGATTTGATTTGTCTTGTTCACTTCTCTAGCCCATCCTGGACTGCCCTACAGTCTCACTCTAAAAACTGTTACTTTTATACTACCAATGGGCTGACAAGAAGGTACGTGAAAATAGAAACAAAGTTGCCTGTGTTGAGTTTAGCCTAACTCCCCCAAAGATGGGCCAGGGGAAAGCTCTGGAATTCAGTCACCCTGAGAGCACCAAGACCCACCAGGCCTGCCCAAGGGATGAAAACGCATTTTTGAAGTCCACTATTCAATGAAGTTCCTGTGCTTTTAACACTCTCCCTGAAAGAAAAGATTAGAGCTAATGTAGGAAATTCTTTGATATGATGTTTAATAATAACAAGAAAAATATTTAGTGGGCACTTATTGTGTACCAAGTACAAGTTGCCTTACCTATAAGATCTTAGTTCCTTAAACATCTATAAGTAATAAAACCATTGCTCTAAACTAGGCACCCACACCCTAAAGCCAGCTCTTAGCCTGTATGGGAAATTGAGGGCTAAGGCCTTAATTGTATACTGAGTTTCTTAGAATTTCACTTATTTTTATCTGAAAATGAAAGGATTCCTCACTGTAGAAGGTGTGGCTGGAATAGTGGGAGCCACAACTGGGCTTGTTATTTCTCCTCTTGCCATTTGATCAGATGTGCTAGATGCCATGAAGTATCATACACTGATACATTGAGCTGAGAAAATGTCACCTGCAAGTGAAAAGTTCATTATCTAGACAAGATGTCAGTGCAAGAGCTGCCTCTGTAAAG
Source organism: Loris lydekkerianus (assembly GCA_963574355.1). NCBI lineage: Eukaryota > Metazoa > Chordata > Mammalia > Primates > Lorisidae > Loris > Loris lydekkerianus. The sequence goes on from CAUYPK010041683.1 coordinate 45,250, forward strand.
GATACAGTTGAGTAACCAAGGATGGGCATCAACTCATAGCAAGGGAGGGCCCCTAGGCCATGTTCAGGGAGCCCTCAGCAGAAGAGATGGATTTGCATTGGGCCTTTGAGCAGGAAGCATTGGATCATGGGAAGAGCAGTAGGCATTTGGGGGAAGCAAGTGAAGATGAGGCCCAGCATGGCCTAGAGGAAGGAGGAGACAGGTGGGAAGCTCCCTTGTGACAGGAGCCCAGACCTCCTGTAGTCATACAGGAGGACTGCTGAAGAGCTGGGCCAGGAGGAGCTCTCAAAGGACAATGCACATCCGGCTGAGCACTCTGAATCTGATCCTGTCGGAAATGGGTAGCCCCGGACAGTTGGTGGTTAAGGGGCTAAGTGATGAAAACTAGAGTTAGGGGGCGGCGCCTGTGGCTCAAAGGAGTAGGGCGCTGGCCCCATATGCCGAGGTGGCAGGTTCAAACTCAGCCCCTGCCAAAAACGGCAAAAAAAAAATAAAATAAAAAATAAAGCATCTGATCTTATTAAAAGAGATTCTTGAAAAAAAAAAAAAAAAGTAAGAAAGAAAAAAAAGAAAACTAGAGTTAGGGCAGTTACTTGACTAATAGATAAGATGAACTGGAGAATTTGGCAGGTGAAGCACTGGGACTAATGAGAAGGATGATTAAGTTGTGCATATGTGAGGCAGTGGAACTCTCTCTGTTGTAAAAGGCTCTTGCCACAAGCCAGGGACAGAAAGTCCAGGCTGACAGGAAGCTGAAAGGCACCACAAATTGTGACTAAAGATCCTTTAATTAAGCAAATTTTATTCCATTTGTTCCTCCATCTAAAATCCATCCACTGAATTAGAGCCACTTCCCTAAATCCCACATTGTTTATGGCCTCATCTGAAAAACTTAATGGATGTGGATATCACCCCCAAAAAGCTTTCAAGGAATGTAGCTATTGCCTTTTCTTCTTCTTCGTCTTCTTTTTTTTTTTTTTTTTTTTTTGTCTGTACAATAAACCTCACCTCCCAACATTATGTTCAAATATCTTCCAAGGAAGGTTGTTCGAACTTTGCTTACTCCTCAATTGTTAGGCCAATTCTGCAATTCATTTCCAAATGGCCCAAAAGAAAGAAAGTAAGAAAAAAAAAAAAAAGAAGAAGAAGAAGAAGAAAGCAAGAAAAAGAAAGGAAAATGATTTAAGCAAAAAAAAAAAAAAAAAAAATTGGGGGGATCAGATTATCTGGATAATTCTACAATTCTCTACTTACCTCACACATGGAAGCATGCCAGCCTTACTAAATAAAACGATGCTAGACTAACATTTGGAAATACATCTGAGCCATTTGTTTCCTATATTGAAACCTAAAGTCTGGCATATTTTGGCATATGTGATATCTAAAATTGGAAATTTGTTGAAAGCATCTACTATGATATTTTGATTTAAAAAGTAAATCATGAATCATGGATAATTAAGAACACTACTAACATGATGAGAAATCCTTTCTACAATGCAGTGATTTACTCAGAGAGTCAGCATCAATACATTTGCTAGCTATTAACATCCCCCTAGTTACCTTTGTTTGAAGTAATGTCTTTCAAGTTGTCAACAAATGGCACATTATAAATTAACATAACTGTTCCTTCAGAACTTTATTTCTTATTCAACTACCCTTGCATGTGCATTCCTGACATTATAAATCTCAAAGAAGACAGCAGCTTAGCAGGAGAGAAGTCAAATTGTATTAAAAGAATAAACACACTCCTTATGAGTCTGTTCTGCTTTCAAGGGACTACACATTGCTGCTTGCAGTCACATGTTATGAAGATAACCTGATGCCATCAATTGTGTAAAAACCCATCAGCTCCTCACTGGAAATGTTATATATCATTCTCTGCATACTCTAAAATGCTAATTCTGGGAGAGACTCTTCCAAACTAGAAATCATCATTAAAAACTTGGATTCAGTTGCCTAAGTTATTGTTTTCAGAACCATTTTAATTTATTACCAGAATAGGGTCTGGTCATTAATAAGGAGTACAGCCAATGTCAAGGTCTCCAGTAAATTATGACAGAGTCAAATGCCTTATTTTTGGTAGAGAAATTATACAAGGATTTTTTTTTGTGTCTCTCTAATCTTCTGGGGTCTAGAAAGATACTAAAACTCAGTGTGCTCACTAGATCTTCCCAGTCCCTTGAATGGAGCCCAGTAAACTATTAATAGTAAGCATTCCAAAAATACCTGAAGAAGGAAATGAAGGAAATCCTAAAAAGGTAATAATTTTAACAGAGGAAGCAAGTAATTCCTTTTATCTATGGTTGAAACTTTTCCTAAATGTAATGAATTTAATAGAGGCATTTGATAGATATGGTAAAATGCGGAAGCTATAAAGAAGGGTGCAAGCTGGCTGAGGAACAAAGCCCACACATAGTAAACAGGTGTGGACCAAGCACATGCTGCACTCACGGCACACTGTGGGAAAAGTGTCTTCTTGGTCTTACCCACAGTACCTAAAATGGGGTCTGGGAGCACTGCCAACAAATAACATGTTAATTGATTGGTTTATCTATGTAATAGGAGATAGACATTGATTTATCTATGTAATAGGAGCTAGACACCTTCTCTGTAAAGCGAAGACTGGTGTAAACTAGATTATTCAGAGGTGCTTCATCCAGATGATACAGGATTTCTTTGTGTAGAGGCACCTGGAGTATCAAGGAAAAATAAAGGATCCATCTAGCTCATCTGAGTTACAGCTCCTGCTACCGAGAACACGAGGGGGTCTCTGCAGCTCTGAATTAGTCTGCTGGGTTTTCTTCCCTGGTCATCTTTCTGATAAAATGGCTTAGGATCCTCTTTATTTTGTTGGTACCCTTTATTTGCTTCCCAGTCAAATTCTTGGACATTTGTCTATGTCTATTGTTTGTCTATGGAGCTGTTATTTCAAGATGATTAGAGAAGTTAACTTTTCTTTCAACTCAGTATTATGGAAGCAGTAATGCTGTGGGGGCAGGGCAGGGATGAGGAAAGAAGGGATAAGAACAGAATAGTGCAGGGTGAGGTATAAGTTGGAAGGAAAGAGAAAGCAGGATGGAATGGAGGTATCCTTCTTGCTCCCTCACCCTTTGCTTAAATTTAAAAGCAGCTAATTTTCCCAAATCAGGAACCGTGGAAGCCCACAAACACTGTATCTCTCAGTTATTTAACAATTGTTCATTATGAAGAATAGCAAAGTTACAATTGAAAAGGCTCTTCCTATTGACAAAAATGTTAGCAATGCTTCACTCTTTAGAGCCCTCAAAGGGGAAGAAGGGGGTAAGAACACTAAAGCTGTAACTTCAACCTGCTTAAAAATGTTAATGACCTTTCTGTTTCTCAATGGGTTGTTAACCACATGTATTATGAAAAATAGAAGATGAATTATGTATCAATGTTTGTGCTGTCATTTTAAAGCCCATAAAAAACTCTCTGGGCTTAAAATACTACAAATTAAAAATGCAAATAATGATAAATCAGGCCAATTTGCCACCTGCTAAGATCTCTAGTGAGATACTATTGTGAAAGGTAAAGATATTGAGATGACAGTTTGTAATCTGCTTGCAAACTTATCGAAATGGAAAAGGAAAGAGGAAAGGAGAAGGAGTGACTTTGTGTTGGGTTGTCAGGGCTCAGGGCACATTTGAACTGTGGCTGTCTGCAGTCAGGAAGACAGTAAGCTTGAGGAAAGGTATAGCCTATGCCAGAGACAGTACCAAAGGCTAAATAAGCCTGTTGCCTCTGTCTCCAGTGTTTGTACCAGTTGCCTACATGCTCTGAATATTTTTTAGGATTTTTAAATTTTATAAGACCAACACCCTGAGAAAATAAAATTCCTTGAAGTTTGAAAGCTTAGCTGGTAGTGTAAACAAATTCCTGCTTAACATGCAGGAAATGACTTGAAAACTCTTTTCCATTGGGAAAATATTTTTTAAGTGATGAAGACTACAGGTCTTAAAAGAAAGTTTTGTGTGGTGTGTGCATGCATATGGGGATGTGTGTGTAAAGAGAATCTGGCAGAGAAGTCTTCAAAGCACTTGCTTACGTGGTCAGCCTACATATCCTTAGGTTCTGCATCTGTGAATTCAACCAACTTTGCACTGAAAATAATCAAAATAAATAATAATACAATGATAACAAATAATACAAATTAAAAAACAGTAAAACAAGTATTTCCCTAGCATTTACATTGTATTAAGTGTTATAAGTAATCTAGAGATTATTTAAAGTACATGGACGGATCTGTGTAGGTTCTTTGCAAATATGATGCCATAAGGGGCTTGCAGATCCATGGATGTTTATATGGAGGAGGTCTGGAACCAGTCCCCAAGGAGGTCTGGAACCAGTCCCCAAGGATGACTGTATACAAATCCAGTTCCCTCCCAGGGATCTGACTGTGACACTCTAGCCCTGTGTGTGAGGAATTAATGATGCAGAATGTGAGCAGAGGAAAGATTACAGATGCCAGGTGATGAGCTGGTGGGACTGTACTCAGTAAGCAAGTACAGCTGAGTGCAGTCAGAGCAAGTGTCCTTTTCCACAGGTCCACACTGGGGCAGTGGTCTAGGCTCCACAACTGAGAACATGACCCAGGGACCAGCTTATTTTAGGAAAAGGAACAAACGTGACTTTTGCCCATCTTAGCTTTGTCTTTTTCTATTGTTCTGCCTTGGTGTCAGGGGAGCACTCTTGCCAGAGCACTCACTAGTGAGTCATCACAAAAAAAAGGAGCTAATTAATATGTTCTTTAATGACAGCTTTTCATTGGGTCACAAATAATGCCTGAAATTAGATTTGTGGCTCTTCAAGGATGTGAGCCAAGAACATCAGAGGGACAGTATATGTTGGATGACAGGCATTTGTGCTTTGGGGGTGGATAGAAGAATCCACTTTGCTAGAAGAGGTCAAGGGCAAAGGGACAGGCTTCCGTGAGTGCCTAGAGCAGCAAAACTTAGATCCTGGAGTCAGATTGACTGGTTCAATCTCTTACCAATCATATAATCTCGGGAATCTCTTGGAAGTTAGCCTTCTTGACTGAAAAATTGAGGATGAGTTACAGCACCTGTAGCACAGTGGTTATGGTGCCAGCCACATGCACCAAGGCTGGCAGGTTTGAACCCGGCCCGGGTCAGCTAAAGAACAATGACAACTGCAACAAAAAAAGTAGCCGGGTGTTGTGGCAGGTGCCTGTAGTCTCAGCTACCTGGGAGGCTGAGGCAAGAGAATCTCTTAAGCCCAAGAGTTTGAGATTGCTGTGAGCTGTGACATCACAGCACTCTACCAAGGATGACATAGTGAGACTATCTCAAAAAAAAAAAAAAAAAAAAAAGAAAAAAGAAAGAAAAATCGAGGATGAGATATGGTCATGGGTCACTTAATGAACATACCTCCTGAGAAGTGCATGTTGGATGGTTTTGTCATTGTGTGAACATCAGCATGTGCTTACACAGACCTAGAAGGTGCAGTCCACTGCCCATCCAAGCTGTAAGGTATAGCTTATTGTTCCTCTGATTTGTGCACATAAACTCCTCCAAATACAGATGAGGTACAGTAAAAATATAGTGTAAAAGATAAAAAAATGGTACACCTGACTAGGGCAGCTCCATTATAGTCTTATAGAACTGCCATCATATACACAGTCCATCATGGATCAAAATGTCATTATATGGCCCCATGACTGTACTTCAGTTGTAACTTGTCAAAAATTGACAAGTTTTGTTGTTTGCTTTCTCTATGCAAATATTTTCTCTTACCCTCTCCTGTCCATCTCTACAAGTGATATCACTATCCACCAAATTGCTAAGAACCTTTTACACCTTATTCGGGCACATACATTATTAGGTACTTGGTAAATATTAGCTCAGCAAATAAATAGATGAATGGGTAAATAAATTAATAAATAATGATGCCTCTGGTTGTTGGTTAGGATTAAATGAAATCAAGAATATGTAATTGTTTGAAGAAAACATGACATAAGTAAGCACTAATAATCTTTCACCAGAGAGATCAGTGAAGAGTTTTCCAAAGCCCACTGGATTTTCAGGGCCACAACTTTTCCTCCCAATAAACACAGCTTAAATTTCAGTACTTTCTCAATTCAGAGGATCTTCCTGACTTCTGCTAAGCTTCCTACCCCCTCAGCAGATCTTTCCAGAATAAGAAAAAGTGTAGCCTGTACGTGTGAGCTTCCTGGTTAAAAATAGGCCAAGAGAGTATTTTCCAATTAGAAAAAATGCAGACCACTAAAACTGAATAAGCTTGGAGTGCTGCTAACATATTGCTGTGAAAAGAAGCGATGTGGGCTGGAAAGACAGAGAAGCAAAAGAGGAGGAGGGAGGAAATGGGCAGGCAGAGCTCCTGCCAAATACAGACAGAGATTATTTTTTGAAAAGTATCTCTATGGAAAAGATTCATCACTACACACCAAAAAATAATTTCCTACACAAGTGCAACTATCAGCCAGAACTATCAGAGATACGGAGAAAATGGAGAGAGTTCTTTGAGAATATTAGCCAATGAGTAGTAGCACAAATTAAATCAAATGGAAATGCAGAGATTTTTCTCTGAAAAAAATTACAATGTTATATAAATTAATCATAGTAGGGTAGCATTAATCAAATATAGACAGGGTCTATAAACTTAAAAATATCAGCACTGATTACAGATTTCTGAAAATTCATCATTTATGCAACTAATACTTATTATGTCTATAGTCTGAGCAAGAATCTGGGTTAGGTGCTGAGATAAATTAAACAAGATAAAGTTCCCACCCTCAAAGAGATTATTGTCTAGTGGAGGACACAAGCATTCTGCATATAATCATACCAATAAACACAGCATTACAAATCATGCGAGGAAGTATAATTTTCAGAACTGACTTAATGGGGAACTTGACAGTGTGTGTGTTTAAAGATTTTTCAGTGGAGGCAATCTTTAAACTGAAATCCAACAGTATAAAAGAGACAAACAATTGGAAATGAGAAAGAGGATTCCAGGCACAGAATACACATGGAATAGCCCAGTGTACAGAAGGATAAAGATAAGCCCACTCAGAAAGGTGTAAGTAGCATGGGATGGATTTATTGTAAGCAGTAAATGGGAGAAGTGGCTGGTAATACAGATGCTAAAGAAGAGGACCTCAGCCATGACTTTACTACTGGTGGCAGTGTAAGAAGTTGGACTTCATTGTAAAGTGAATGGAGAGCCATTGGAAGCTTTCAGCAAATACATGAGTGACTGCTGTAGAAAATGGATTGAAGAGCACAAGAATGAGGAGAGCTAGAAGACTTATGTAGGAAGATGAGATCCTCCTGAGAAAGGGGTGGGTGGCACCTGAGCATAGAAGGACTAGTGCACCTCAGCTAGTGGGTAATTCACTACAGGTGGAGCCACAGCAGTCATAGAAGGTGGCTAGCTTCTGGCTGCCTCCAGCACAGTTTTCTTGTATTAAAGCCTTCCAGGACTCTGCTTCTGTTTACCTCTGGGACCTCTTAATACCTCACGGTAGTGACCCAGGCAATGGAGAAGATGGGCTCTTTAACTTCTCTTCAATGGCAGAAGCCCAGTGGAGTGGGAGGAGGGCAGGAGAGTGATGTATACTCTAGTTTTTTACCCTGACCTTTGGAGGTAGAAGAGAGTATGTTCCAGGCTTGGATAAACTGTTCATTGCAAAGCAGAAGTACTAGGAAGTGGGTTCAGAGATTATAACCCTAGAATGAAAAGAATTTCTTTGAATATTTTTATAACTTTTTACTCAAAATATTAAGGTTATAGAAATGTTTTTTACTATGTGTATATCTTGTACAATGCTTATGTCACAGCTTTTGGTATGCCCATCATCAGATTAGCATTCATTGTACCCAGTAGGTAAGTTTTTCCCCACACCTATCCTCCTGCTCTCCCCCTTCTTGGTTTCCCATCCCCTTAATACCACTGTGTACCCATGTGTATCCATCTGTTAGCTCCCACTTACTAGTGAGAACATGGTGTTTGGTTTCCCACTTCTGAGATACCTCACTTAGCATAATGGTTTCCAGTTCCCTTCACATCACGGCAAATAACCTATTTCATTCTCTTTTATGGCTGAGTAGTACTCTATTGTGTACACACACATATACAAGGTGACCATAAAACTCGTTTGTAATTTAAAATAGTGTGCAATTTAAAATTGCACACAGTCTTTAAGGCCAGCCTGTATATCTCCCACATTTGCTTAATCCACTCATGAATTGAAGGGCACTAAGGCTGCTTTTGTATCTTTGCCATTGTTACATGGACTCAGATAAACATTCAAATGCAAGGGTCTTTTTGATAAGATGGCTTCCTTTGTTTAGATACCCAGCAGTGGGATTGCTAGATCTAATAGTAGGTTACATTTATTTCATTGCAGAATGTCTATATTGTTATCCATAGCCATTGTACTATATAATTTGCTGTCTCACCAATAGTATATAAGCATTCCTTTCTCTCTGCATCCATGCCAGCATTTATTGGTTTTTGACTAGCCATTCTAATAGGGTTAAGGTAGTTTTAATTTGTGTTTCCCTAGTGATTAATTATGTTGAGCATTTTTTCATGTTTCTTTGCCATTTTTCTACCTTCTCTCAAAAAAACCTCTGTTCATGTCTTTTGTCTACTTCTTTTTGTTTTTTTCCGGGGTTTTTTGGATTTTTTTTAATTGTTAAATCATAGCTGTGTACATTAGTGCAATTGCCTGTACCATTCTAAGATGCACCATAGATGTGGCCCCACCCATGACCCTCCCTTCTCCAAAACCTCCCCCCTCCCTTCCCCTTCCTTGGCACTTTCCCCACAGTCTTGTGCTATAGTTGGGTTATAGCCTTCATGCAAAAGCTATAATTTAGCTTCATAGTAGGGCTGAGTACATTGGATACTTTTTCTTCCATTCCTGAGATACTTTGCTAAGAAGAATATGTTCTAGCTCCATCCATGTAAACATGAAAGAGGTAAAGTCTCCATCTTTCTTTAAGGGTGCATAATATTCTATGGTATACATGAACCACAGTTTGCTATTCTATTCGTGGATTGATGGGCATTTGGGCTTCTTCCATGACTTAGCAATTATGAATAGGGCTGCAATAAACATTCTGGTACATATGTCTTTGTTATATTGTGATTTTTTGGTCTTCTGGGTATAAACCTAGTAAAGGAATTATAGGAACAAGTGGCGGGTCTATTTCTAGGTCTCAAAGTATTCTCCAAACATCCTTCCAGAAGGAACTTATTAGTGTGCATTCACACATCAGTGAAGAAGTGTGCCCTTTTCTCCACATCCACGCCAACATCTCTGGTTTTGGGATTTGGTTATGTGGGCTACTCTTGCTGGGGTTAGGTGATATCTCAAAGTATTTTTGATTTGCATTTCTCTGATGATTAAGGATGATGAGCTATTTTTCATGTGTTTGTAGATCGTGCATCTGTCTACTTAGAAAGAGGTTTCTCTTCAAGTCCCTTGTCCACCCTGAGATGGGATCACATTTTCTCTGTGCATTCTGGTTATTAGACCTTTATCAGAGGTATAACCTGCAAATATTTTCTCCAATTCTGAGGGCTGTCTGCTTTCTTTACTTACTATGTTCTTGGCTATGCAGAAGCTTTTTACTTTGATCAGGTCCCAGTAGTGTATTTTTGATGCTGCTTCAATTACCTGGGGAGTCCTCCTCATAAAATATTCACCCAGGCCGATTCCTTGAAGTGTTTTCCCTGCACTTTCCTCAAGTATTTTTATAGTTTCATGTCTTAAGTTTAAATCTTTTATCCAGTGAGAGTCTATCTTAGTTAATGGTGAAAGGTGTGGGTCCAGTTTCAATCTTCTACATGTTACCCGCCAGTTTACCCAGCACCATTTGTTAAATAGGGAATCTTTTCCCCATTGAATGTTTTAAATTGGCTTGTCAAAGATCAAATAATGGTAAGTAGCTGGATTCATCTCTTGGTTCTCTATTCTGTTCCAGACATCTACTTCCTGTTTTTGTGCCAGTACCATGCTGTTTTGATCACTATCAATTTATAGTACAGTCTCAGGTCTGGTAGCGTGATTCATCCTGCTTTGTTTTTATTGCTGAGTAATGTTTTGGCTATTCAAGATTGTTTGTGATTCCATATAAAATGAAGTATTATTTTTTCAAGATCTTTAAAATATGACAGTGGAGGTTTAATAGGAATTGCATTAAAATTATATATTGCTTTGGGCAGTATGGACATTTTAACATTGTTGATTCTTCCCAGCCATGAGCATGGTATGTTTTTCCATTTGTTAGCATCTTCAGCTATTTCTTTTCTTGAAGTTTTATAGTTCTCTTTGTTGACATCTTTCACATCCTTTGTTAGGTATACACCCAAATATCTCATCTTCTTTGGCACTACTGTGAATGGAATAGAGTCCTTAACTGTTTTTTCAACTTGACTATTGTTGGTATATACAAAGGCTACCAATTAATGAATGTTGATTTTGTAACCTGAGATGCTGCTTTATTCCTTGATCACGTCTAAGAGTTTTGTAGTAGAATCCCTGGTGTTTTTCAGATATACAATCATATCATCTGCGAAGAGCGAAAGTTTGATCTCTTCTGACCCTATATGGATACCCTTGATTGCCTTTTCTTCCCTAATTGTGGTGGCTAAAACTTCCATTACAATGTTAAAGAGCAATGGAGACAATGGGCAACCTTGCATAGTTTCTGATCTAAGTGGAAATGATTTCAATTGAACTCTGTTCAATATGATATTGGCTGTAGATTTTCTGCAGATGGCCTCTATTATTAATAGTTAAGAAATGTCCCTTTTATACCAATTTTCGTAAGTGTTCTGGTCATGAAGGGATACTGAATATTATCAAAAGCTTTTTCTGCATCAATTCAGAGAATCACATGGTTTTTATTTTTTAGTTTGTTCATGTGCTGAATTACATTTATAGATTTACGTATATTGAACCAGCCTTGAGACCCTGGAATATATCCTGCTTGGTTATGGTGTATATTTTTTTTAATATGTTGTTGGATTCTGTGTGTTACGATCTTATTGAGGATTTTAGTGCCTATATTCATTAGTGAAATTCGTCTATAATTTTTTTTTGTTGTTGGGTCTTTCCCTGACTTGGAGATCAAGGTGATGTTTGCTTCGTAGAATGTGTTGGGTAATAGTCCTTCTTTTTCTATATTTTGGAAGAGGTTTAGTAATATAGGTACTAGTTCTTCTTTAAAGGTTTGGTAGAATTCTGTAAAGCCATCTGGTTCTGGGCTGTTCTTTTTAGGGAGATTTTGTACAGTTGATGCCATTTCAGAACGTGATATTGGCCTGTTCAACATTTCCACTTCATTCTGGCTAAGTCTTGGTAGGTGGGGTACTTCCATGTATTGGTCAATTTCTTTAAGATTTTCATATTTCTGAGAGTAGAGTTTTTTGTAGTATTCATTAAGAATTTTTTGAATTTCTGAGAGGACTGTTGTTATTTCATCATTACCATTTCTAATTGATCAAATTAGAAATTTTACTCTTTTTTTTCGTTGTTAGGTTGGCCAAAGGTTTATCTATTCTATTGATCTTTTTAAAAAACCAACTTTTGAATTTATTGATCTGTTGTATAATTATTTTGTATTTAATTTCATTTAATTCTGCTTTGATTTTGGTTATTTCTTTTCTTCTGCTGGGTTTTGGGTTGGAGTGTTCTTCCTTCTCCAGTTGCTTCAGATGTCCCATTAAGTTATTAACTTCCTCTCTTTCTGTTTCTTTGAGGAAGGCTTGCAGTGCTATAAATTTCCCTCTTAGGACTGCCTTTGCAGTATCCAAGAGGTTCTGGTTATTCAGGTCTTCATTGTTGTTTTGTGCCAAAAATTTAGTGATATTTTTTCTTAATCTTGTCTATAACCCATCTATCCTTCAGCATAAGGTTGTTTAGCTTCCATGTTTTTGTATGGGTATGCAGGTTCCTGTTGTTATTGAGTTTAACTTTTATTCCATAATTGTCTGAGAAGATGCGAGGAATAATTTCTATTTTTTAAAATTTGCTGAGGTTAGATTTGTGGCCTAGGATGTGGTTGATTTTGGAGTATGTTCTGTGGGCTGATAAGAAGAATGTGTATTCAGTTTTGTTGGGACAAAATGTTCTGTAGATGTCTGTTAAGTCCAGATGTTGAATGGTTAAGTTTAAATCTAAAATTTCTTTGCTTAGCTTCTTTTTGCAAGTCTATGCAGCACTGCTAAAGGGGTGTTAAAATCTCCAACTACTATGGAACTGGAGGAACTGCGGGGCTCCTGCAGTTCCTGGTCAGCGCATTTGGAGGTCCGGCAGGTACGGATTGTGGGTCAGGAGTTGTGGGACAGCTCTTATGGAGGTCTGGGTGGCACCAAGCCCAGGAGTTTGAGGTTGCTATGAGCTGTGATGACACGGTACTTTACCCAGGGCAATAGTCCGAGGCTCCAGTGTGCCAAAACCGGTCTCACTCTGCCCCAGAGGGTTAAGGCTATAAGCCAGCTCAGTCCCTGCCTTTAGGCTGCTCAGTCACTAGGTTACTAGCTCCCTCCCAATCCTTGCTCTGCAACCCTGAGGGTGAAGCTTGCCAGGGCAGTTCTCTCACAATGGCTCCTTGTGACCCACAGCCGAACACTATTAGCTCTGTCTGGCTCAGCGGCTCAGTCTGGGGCCCTAGACAATGCCCAAGGTTCTCTGCACTCCTGCTCAAGCTCTCCCCATGGCAGTTCAACTGAGTTCCAAGTCCAAAAACACCAAAACAGTTCACAGGTAAGGCTTTTCCGGTTTGCAATCTCACTGCTGCTTGTACTTACGGCTGCCAGCAGGATTAGGTCGATTGAAGACACGCAACCACTTGCCAGTTTTCCACTGTTTTTGTCCTCCTCTTGGGGTCCAGGAGTCTCTTGCTGACTCCCTGTATCCTCAAAGGGATGATTATAGGCATATCCCACCAGCCAGAGATGCCTGGAGTCTTATCTCCCCAGACTCACCATGACCAGTTGCAGGGGAGCTGTTACTCGGCTGCCATCTTGCTCCACCCCTCCTCAATCAGTTAATCTTTGCTCCCCAGTTTCCTTTTCTGTTAATGTACATCCCTGATGGTGATCACAGAAAGTGATCAGTAGGTAGAACTCATTTATTATAATGAAAAGCTGATAATCATTAATATTAATAATAATTACTTAAAACCCTTTTACAAGACATTTACATCCCTTCACAATTGGTGGCTTGTCTTGCTTTTCAACTTTAATTTTGATATGCCTTGTCTAGTAAGTTAACTTTAAGACTCTCTAAATTGTTTGCATCTTCCATAAATAATTTCATGTAATTCATGCTACTGTGCCTCCGGCTGTGATGGCTCCTGGTTCGTCTACTCTGATAAATATTACTTACTTTTTTAGTGTTAAGCCCAAGGGCTTATATTAAATCTATGAAATTCTTCTATTTTCCCCTGTCACATCAGGTACAGCTGACTACACCCTCTTTGTGTCTATAATGCACCGTTTCTAAATGGCACCTATCACCTTTTATTGTATGGAATTGTCCACAAGTGTCTCCTCCCTCCAGACTGTGTCCCTAGAAAGCTTGGTCATTTTAATTTTTTGAATTCCCAGGATCCAGCACAAGTGCACTACAGGCACTAGAGACTGTCAAGTGAATGATCAACCAGGTCATATGAAAAGGCACATTTTGGTAGTTTCCTGAACTACAGAAAATCATTAAAATATTTGGTCCAAGATCTGTTCCCAATAAACTTTGTGATCTTAGGCCAGCTGATGGGCTTCCCTGACCCTTCCAGGGGGAGGCTGGTCTGTAGACTCCCAGGTTCGGTACAGCACTTATGTACTCCATCTTCATTGTATCCTTCAGAGAATTTTTACATATTTTTTTAAGTTCTGATGTATTTCACTAATATGGAATATATTGTTTTGGTTTCACTAAAAAGAAATAATGAGTTTTTTAGAAGCATGATAAAGATTTAAAATTATTGTTTGCTATTTTTTCTTGTTTTCACGAAAGTCAGTATCTGAAACATTCACAGACACTTTAAACACTGAAAATAATAATTCAAAATCAAATGTAAAAGTAAAGGAAACAATAAAATACAGCAACAATTCTGGGTAACTAAGACATTGGACACAAACAGAAGGAAAACAAAAAGAGTTGGAAAAGCCAGGCTGGGATGTACCCTAGAGGAGCTTCATTGCCAAGCTACATAGTTTGTTCTTGATTCAACCCAATATAGGAAACTATAGGAATGTCAACCTGGCTACAGTGTTTTGGAGTCATTGTATCAGGAAGGAGAAGGGAGATAAAAGAATTTTCAACCCTGAGTCCAGAAGAGACACACTGGAGGCTTGGACGACCGTGTTGGGAGGAATTGAAGAAGATAGTCATTGCACTAGATAAATGTTGTGGCCTTAGATGCTGATTAGATACAGAGTGAGAGAAATAAGATGAAAAATGATTCCTTATTTAATTCCTGAGAAGGACCTAGGTACAAATCCAAGGAATATGGAAACCAAGAAGTTTGAGAGGGTCGGTGAATTTGGTTTGGCCTATTTGACTTGGAAATTATAACAGAATGTTTTACAAGAAAGCATAGTCAGAATCTGAAAATTATAAGAGGGAAAAACTCGAAGGCAAAATTTTTGGATAGGCAGTTTCAAAGGGGCAAAGAAAGAAAACCATGAGTCGAACATGAAGTAACATCATAGCGTTAGACTGAGTATAACCTTAGAGATCAGCTAGTTTTGTTTTCTCATTTTACAGGGGAAGACACTTAAGCCTGAAATATCAAGGAAGGTTTAAGGAACTCACTTATATCCTTATTTTACTATTTATCCATCTATAAATGAAGAAGAGATTTGAGCCAACTTTTTACTAGTTAAGTCATAAGGTAATTTTGCTTCTGTTGAGGAAATAGTCTCATTATTTTTTAATACAGCAGGAAAAGCAATCTTGACTGAAAGGCATATTTTCCTGCTTATCCAATGTATTTTTTTTAATAAAACATGTTTTAGGCTCCAGATTAAAATGAAAATATTAGATATAATGTGGAAATAATGCTCAGAGATGAGGATAAAATTCAAGACCAATACTAAATGCTTTTGAAAAAGCTGGCTTCTTATTTCTGTTTGTTTTCAAATACTCAGAGCTGTAATTTGATAGTCCAAAGAAAAGAAATGAAAAAAAAAAAAAAATTGAAACTGACACCCTAGGTCCTAAAATGTTAACAGAATGATGTGGTATGTTTCCCATCACCAAGCCATTTGAAAGAATGATGTATTCCTTTGTCTGGCTAGATACTTTGGGTTGAGAATTGGTTTATACAACAGTTAGAAGAGTGATGGGAGCTGTGTTGTTGCAAACATCTTAGTTCACAATTTACTACTCTGTAGTTACTGTCGTCTGAGATAGAACCTGGAAATCCAATTTGATTCCTTTAGTTTTCCCTTTTTATTTTTTATTTTATTTATTTAATTAATTTTTTTTTTTTTGAGATAGAGTCTCACTTAGTCACCCTTGGAAGAGTGCCATTGCATCATAGCTCACAGCAACCTTAAACTCTTGGGCTTGAGCAATTGTTTTGCCTCAGCCTTCAGAGTAGCTGGGACTACAGGCACCCACCACAATGCCAGGTCTTCTTAGAGATGGGGGTCTTGCTCAGGTTGGTCTCGAAGTCCTGAGCTTAAGCAATTCACCTGATTCGGCCTCCCAGAGTGCTGGGATTACAGGTGTGAGTCAACACGCCTGGCTTTACTTTTCTCCTTTTAGAAATAAAAAGCTTGGAAAAACACATTCAAGTATTAAATAAACCAACAAAATTCATAAAAGTTAATATGTCTGTTTACAATAGTTAAAAATGTTTAGATGGCGTAAATCTCCTTAGCCAAATTTTAAAAAATGAAGACATACTTGCTGTATGAATCGTAAATAATTACTATTCTTAATATTCAAAGCGAGATTATTAAAAAAAATTGTAACAAAATATTTCCACCAGGAAAAAACAATCAAACAAGATGGGTAATTTGTAAAAGAAAATAAAACTTTCCAAAGATCACGATTATCATACTATTGATCAAATAATTCAATCTGATCTCTTATTTCTACAATCCCTCCCTGCCCAGTTGTTCCAAGACAATGAAATTTATGTGTCTTCAACAAATACTAAACATAAATGATAATAGCCAGTGTTGGGCAAATTAGCATTCTACTGGTGAAAGCATAAATGCCCTTCATAAAATTTGGCAATTTAAGTTGTAATCTTAACAAACATGCAAATTCTTTGTGCTAGACTATTTCCAGGATGGTCCCAATTTTTTTTTTTTTTTTGAGACAGAGTCTCACTATGTCGCCCTAGGTAGAGTGCCGTGGCAGCATCGCTCACGCAATCTCAGACTCTTGGGCTTAAGTGATTCTCTTGCCTCAGTCTCCCAAGTAGCTGGGACTACAGGCACCTGCCACAATGCCTGGCTATTATTTGGTTGTAGTTGTCATTGTTGTTTGGCAGGCCCAGGCTGGGTTCGAACCTGCCAGCTCCAGTGTATATGGCTGGCCCTCTAGCCACTGAGCTACAGGCGCCGAGCCGATGGTCTCAATTTTTGTCAGCCGCTGCTATACACGCACCTGTACAATCCACTCCCCTTAAAGGAAGGTGGAATTAAGAACATGATGGAATAGCACTCCTATGATTGGATTGTAGTACATGGCAAAGGTGAAGAGATTTGCATAATGAAGGTACCTAATCAGTTGACTTTTTTTTTTTTTTTTTAATTTAAAGGGGTTTTATTTTGAGCTGAAGATGTACATCCATGGCCCAGAGTTCTGGGAAAATATGCCTGAAACAACTAAGCATTATCTATTGGTATCTATTTGGTTTTATCTATTCATGGAGGATTGCCTGTAAATTCATAAATCAATACATAAAAGACATACACAGTTTGGTCCCAAGAGACAGGACATCTCAAAGCTGGGAGAGAGTTTAAGAGGTTATAAGAGGGTTGTAAGAGGATTTAAGTGGGTTCAAAGGTTCTTTGATTTGTAATTGGTTAAAGAAATATAGCTTTGCCTAAAGTCTTGCAATGTTTTAAGTTAAAATAAGTCTTAATCAGGAGGCAATGTACCCAAGTGGTTTGTGAAGCAAATTGATGGTCAGTGGGTGATTTCATCTTTGCCCTGTATGGCTTTAGGTCCTACCAATAATTTATTAATAGTATCCTAACTGTTGAACCTCCCCTTCTCTTCATGGCCAAGATCTCAGTTTTAAGTTTTTTCTGGGGTCCCCTTGGCCAAGAGAGGGGACTGCTCAGTTGGCAGGGGTGGGGAGGGGCATAGGATTTTATTTCAGTTTACAATTCCCTGATTTTGGCCAAGATCTGCCAGAAGAAGCCTTGATGGCTGAACTTGTATTTTGTCCTGGCATTGCTGGGGCGGTGTGGCTACTCACCTCAGGTCCATCCACACTCTCAGTGGGACCACTATGGCCAAAGGACTTGGAGTCAAAAGACTTCTGACCAGTTAAATATTCTAGGCCAAACAAGAATGGAGGGGGCAGCTGGAGAATAAAGTATATCTGCTCTCAGACAAAGAAAAGAGACCATTATAATCTCCAGTAATCAGTGCTTGAAAGAATTATGTGATGATGCTGTGCAGGCATGGAAGGGTATTTAAACCGCCAACAACCCATCATTCATTCAACAAATATTTATGGAGTACCTAAAATGTTTGGGGAAAAAGCAGCACAGGGGGAAAAGTAACATACAAGCTTAGTTTGATAGGATTCATAGGAATTATTCAGATGAAAAGCACTAAAACGAGAAACTGTAAAGGATAATACTTCAAGAATTTTAAAGATCATCTGGGTGTGGTGACATGTGCCTGTAGTCCCAGCTATTCGGGAAGCTAGAGGGGAGGACCACCTGGGTCTAGGAATTTGAGACTGCAGTAAGATATGATCATGCCACTTGAACTCCAGCATAGGTAGGTGACAGAGCAAGACCCTGTTTCAAAAGAAAAATAAATTGGGGGAGGGAGGAGGTGGCAAAGGGCTTGAGGAGAAGAGGGAAGGAGATTGGTAAGTTTGTACTTAAGGGGCACAATGTAAGGGCATACAGCACATTCCCTGGATGAAGGGATCAACTACAAATTGAACTTCACCTAAAAAATGCAAACAATGTAGCCTAATCATTTGTACCCTACTAGTAATCTGAAATTTAAAAAAAAAAAAAAAAAAAAAAAGAATGGAGGGGGCAGGCCCTCATCAATTCTTTCAAATCGTTTAAGGAACCTAAGAGTGAAACCCAAATACCAAAAGCAAGGTTACAAAATCAACTTGCTGGTAAGCACTGAGCTTCTGTAGTTTTAGTTGTAGTTGTAGACCTACAGCAATTTGTTTTATAAAACATAAGCCTTTTGTTAAAACTATTTAAGCTAAGGAATTAAGAGACTTTTGTTGTATCTCAATATGTTTTTTTAGTCTCTTTAATAATTTGTCCTAAGTGTAGGAGACCAGGCACCAGGCTGTGGAAGAGGCCACCAGCTTTTTAGGAAGGCACTGGAAGGGAGACAATCTCCTTAGCCGGCAAGGAGATGTTTGGCTGCCCAGAGACAAGCCCTCAAGCACCTGCATGCAATAATGAGATAAGATGGGCAGCTCATTAGCAAGCAGGTGTTATGCTTTGCTAATGCTGCAGGGTGGGAGTAGAGCCTGTAATGTAATGATCATTATGCAGGTAGCTCTTGTGCATGGGCCCCCACACCTGTTGTATAAGGCTTGAATAAAAGTCCATGGGTGAGGTTACTCAGGGCTCTCCCTGGAGATATGGGAAGCCTACCTCTTGCAGGCATTTGTACCTTCAATCTGTGGTCCCAGCTGTTTTTATTCATGTGGTGACAAGATGCCATGGTGGGGACCGACACCTAAGGTGGCCAATAAGTTTTTTATGATCTCTATTCACACAACCCTGGGAACAACCATATCCAGAGGTGTTTGCACCAGGTGTCTTGACATATCCGTGATCCTCCTTTAAGTCTACAGGAAGCAGAGGATTCATTTGGGTAATATGGATAGAAGGTGCCACATAATGGCCCATGATCAATTTAAGTTACCCGAAGGGGAGATTATCTTCCGTGGGCCAGACCTAATCAAAAGAGCCCTTTAAAGAGGGTCTGAAGATCAGGAAGCAGCAGAAAGATGCTCTCTTGTCCTTGGAGAAGGACAAACTATTGTGAAGATGACCCATGGCAGAGAATAGAGAATGTGGTTCTACAACCACAAGGAATTGAGTTCTGCCAACCACAGGGACCTTGGAAGGGACTCTGTGGCCAGGTAAGATTGTAGTGTTGCCTGATACTTTCATTTTCCTGTTTTTTTCTTTCTTTCTTTTTTTTTTATTTTTAAGATAGTCTCACTCTGTTGCCTCAAGCTAGAGTGAAGTGACATCATTGCTCATAGCAACTGCAAACTCCTGGGCTCAAACTCTTGCCTCAGCCTCCTGAGCAGCTGAGAGAGACTAGCCACAACGCCCAGCTAGTTTTCCTACTTTTTTATAGAGATGAGGTCTTGCTTTTGCTCAGGCTGGTCTTGAACTCCTGCGCTTAAGCAATCCACCTGTCTTGACTGATACTCTGAATGCAGCCTATGAGACATAGAGCTGAGAACCCAGCTGAGCCCTGTCTAGACCCCTAACCCAAACCTCTGACCCACAGAAACTGTGAGGTCATAAACATGTGTTCCTTTAAGCTGCTAACTTGGTGATAGTTTGTTTTGCAGTGATGGAAAATTAATATATTCTTTGGTTAAATACTTAGACTAATTTTGAAAGTTCATTCTGAGGTATGAAGCTGACACTCAAGCCAAAGTGTAGGTATAAGGATGTTTATTTTAGCTTGATTTGATCAAAGACCAGAAACAGCCCCAAAATCCAACCACAGTGGGTTGATTAGATGCATTTTGGTATATCATGTATTATGTGGAGGGTTGTAAACCAAAGTGGTAACTGATCATATGTATGAGGATGGTAAGATTATGGGAGAAGAAATTTGTTTTTCTATACTTTCCATCTTTATTTTCTTTCATAAACATATATTTTTATACAGGCTTATTGATGTGTAATTTAATGGCATAATATCCACTCACTTTTAAGCATGTGGTTCAATGATTTCAATTCAATGTATTCAGTTGTGCAACCAACATCATAGTCCAATTTGAGGATATTCTTTGACCTGAAAAAAAATTCCCTCATGCTTGCTACAGTTAATTCTCACTCATACCCCCAGTTTCAGGGGGTACAATCTATATTCTGTTTATGTGGTTTTGTCTTTTCTAGAATTTTCATGTAATTAGAATCAGACAATGCATAGTCTTTTGTATGGTTTCTTTTATTATTTATTGTATTTTTGAGGTTCAGTCTATTATTGCATCTATCAGTAACTACTGATTGCATAAATATATATTTGGTTCATGCATTCCCCAGTTGATAGACATTTGTTTTTTCCCCTGTGTTTAGCTGCTATGAATAATTCTGCAATAAGCATTTGTGGACAGAACTGTTTGTAGGTGTATGTTTTCATTAGTCTCAGAAAGGCACACGGAGGTGGAATTGCTGGATTATATATTGTGTATATTTGACTTCTTAAAAAACCACAAAACTGTTTTCCAAAGTGACATACCATTTACTTCACCATTAGCAATGATAAGGGTGCTAGTTTCTTCACATTCATGCTGGTATTTGGTACTGTCAATCTTCTTATTAAAGCCATTATAATGGGTGTGTTTTAATATACATTTCCCTAATTACTAATGATGTTACGTATCTCCTCATGAATTTATTAGTTATATATATATATATAATCTTTTTTTGGGGGGGTGAAATGTCTGTTCAAATCTTTGCCCACTTTTATTTTGTTATTCAATTACATATTGTTATTGCATAATATTAAGTTGTAAGAGTTATTTATATGTTCCAGATACAAGTCCTTAACCAGATATTAAAATATTTTTAATCTATAGCTCTGTTTTTACTTTTCCAAAGCTGTCTTTTGAAGAGCAAATTTTTAAATTTTTATGAAGTTCACTCTCCAGTCATAATCTTTTATGGATCAGGCCTTCAGTGTCGCATCAAATAAATTTTTGCTTAAATAAAGGTAAGAAAGATTTTCTCCTCTGTTTTCTTTTAGAAATTTTATAGTTTTAGTGTCTATATTTAGGTCTATGCTCTGTTTTAGAGTAGATGTTGTGTCTGATATAAGCCAGCAGTCTAAGTTCATTTTTTTCTCCTCTCAAGAATAGTCAATTGTTTCAATGTCATTTGTTGAAATGACTTTCGTTTTTCCATTGCCATATCTGGCCCCTTTGTCAAAACTCAATTGGCCATAAAGGTGAATGTTTATTTCTGGACTCTGGACTCTGTCCTGTTGATCTGTCTTCCCTTACTCAATCTGATTTCACTCTCTTGATTACTGTGGCTTTATAGTTAGTTTGGAAATTAATGACTATATGCTTACCAAATTTTGTATTTATTATTCAAAATAGTTTATGCTATTCTAAGTCTTTTACATTTCCATGTCAATTTTTAGGATTAGACTGTCAACATCTATGAAAAAAACCTGCTAGGATTTTTATAGGAATTCAGTTTAAGCTGTAGATCAATCTGGGGAGAACTGTCATATTAATAATAGTGTTTTCTAATCTATGAATGATATGTTTTTTCTCATTTAGGTCTTCTTTAAATTTCTCACAGTGGTCAGGAGAGGTGGCTCATACCTGTAACCTAGCACTTTGGGAGGCCAAGGCAGGGGGATCACTTGAACTCAGGAGTTTGGGACCAGCTTGAGCAAGAGTGAGACATCATCTTTCCTAAAAATAGAAAAATTAGCTGGGTGTGGTGGCACATGCTGGTAGTCCCAGCTACATGGGAGTAGCTACATGAGGCAAAGAAAATTAATTCAGCCCAGGAGTTTGAGGTTGCTGTGAGTTATGACATCACAGCACTCCACCCAGGGCAACAGAGTGAGACTCTGGCTCAAAAAAAAAAAAGAAAGAAAGAAAGAAAGAATCAATATTGTTTAGAATGTCTATACTTTCCAAAGCAATCTACAGATTCAATGCAATCTCTATTAAAATACCAACATCTTACTTTCAAGATTTGGAAAAAATAATTCTTCATTTTGTATGGAATCAGAAAAAAATCCTGTATAGCCAAGGCAATTCTTAGTAATAAAAACAAACCTGGGGGCATCACTCTACCAGACTTTAGGCTGTACTACAAGGCCATAGTGGCCAAAATAGCATATTACTGGCACAAAAATAGAGCCATAGACATTGGAACCAAATAGAAAGCCATGAGGTGAAACTAACAACTTAAAACCACCTGATCTTTGATAAATTAAACAAGAACACACACTGGGGAAAAGAATCCCTATTCAATAAATGGTGCTGGGAGAACTGAATAACCACATGTAAAAGACTGAAACTGAACCCGCACCTCTCACCACTTACAGAAATTGATTGAAGATGGTTAAAAGATTTAAATCTAAGGCATGAAACTATAAAAATCCTCGAAGAAAGTGTGGGGAAAACACTTGAAGACATCAGCTTGGTGAAAGATTTTATGAAGAAGCAATTGCAACAAGAAATATAAACAAATGGGACTTAATTACACTGAAAAGCTTCTGTACAGCTAAAGAGACAACAAGCAGAGCAAACAGACAACCTTCAGAATGGGAAAAGATATTTGCATATTATGAATCGAACAAAAGCTTGATAACCAGGATCTACAGAGAACTCAAATGAATCAACAAAAAAGAGCCGACAATCCTTTGTATCTAACATATGAAAAAATGCTCATCATCCCTGATCATCAGAGAAATGCAAATCAAAACTACTCTGAGACATCACCTAACCCCAGTGAGAATGGTCCACATCGCAAAGACTCAAAGTTGCAGATGTTAGTGTGGATGTGGAAAGAAGGGAACACTTATACTGCTGGCGGAACTCTCAGCTAACACAACCTTTTTGGAAGGAACTATGGAGAATCCTCAAAGAACTCAAATCAGACCTCCCATTTGATTCTGCAATTCCATTACTAGGCATCTACCCAAAGGAAAAAAAATCATTTTATCATAAGAACATTTGCACTAGATTGTTTATTGCAGATCAATTTACAATCACCAAAATGTGGAAATAGCCCAAATGCTCACAAACCCAGGAATGTATTAACAAGCTATGGTATATGTATACCATGGAATACTATTCATCTATTAAAATAGATGGAGACTTTACATCTTTTGTATTAACCTAGATTGAGGTACAATACATTCTTCTTAGTAAAGTATCATAGGAATGGAGAAGAAAGAATACAATGTATTCAATTCTAAAATCAAGGTGGCACATGGTCTAATACAAGGTAGGGGATAGGGAATGAGGGAACAGGGAGGGGAGAAGGGAGAGTGATGGGGGTTACAATGTATGGCACATCTCTGGGGGTGGGACACAATTATAAGAGGGATTTTAACAAATGCAATCAGTGTTACTTAATTTTTTGTGCACTCAATGAATCCCAAACAATAAAATAAAATAAAATAAAATAAAAATTTCTCACAGTGATGTTTGTAGTTTTCAGTGTATAGAGCTATTTCAGATTAGTGCTAACTTAATTCCAGCAAAATGCAGCAATTTGACTATAATATAGTTCCATTCCTCTGCTCCTCTCTGAGCTGTCATTTATACCGTACATACTCAAGTATAAGCCGACCCAAGCATAAGCCGACCCCTTAATTTTACCCTAAAAACTGGGAAAACTTAGTGACTCGAGTATAAGCCGAGGTGGAAAATGCAGCAGCCACTGGTAAATTTCAAATATAAAAATATATACCCAAAACAATTACAATAATTGAGGAATCAGTAGGTTAAATGCTAAAGAAAAACTGTAAACTAGCAACAACTTTAAAACTTTAAATAAAGTGCAGAAAACCGTAGCTTAACAGGTAATCAAACTAAATCACAAAGGTTAAAATCCTTCAAAACTGGATTCCTCCTCCTCATCATCTGAAGCACCGCC
>CAUYPK010041684.1:0-39647 GCA_963574355.1 Loris lydekkerianus
AACCTGGATGGAAGTGGAAGACATTATTCTTATTAAAGCATCACAAGAATGGGGAAGCATGAATCCTATGTACGCAATTTTGATAGGAGGACAATAAATGACAATTAAGGTCCTGGGGGGGGAGAAAAAGCAGAGAGAGGGAAGGAGAGAGGGGGGTGGGGCCTTGGTGTTTGCTACACCTTCTTGGGGCATGACATGATTGCAAGAGGGACTTTACCTAACATATGCAATCAGTATAACCTGGCTTATTGTACCCTCAATGAATCCCCAAAAATAAAAAATAAATCAGAAAAAAAAAAAAAAGAAAGAAAATCCCGGGACTAGATGGCTTCACATCAGAATTCTACCAAATCTCTAAAGAGGAACTAGTACCTGTACTCCTTAACCTTTTCCAACATATAGAAAAAGAAGGAATGCTAGCTAACATATTCTATGAAGCAAACATCACCTTGATCCCCAAACCAGGAAAAGACCCAACAAGAAAAGAAAATTATAGACCAATATCACTAATGAATATTGGTGCAAATATATTTAATAAGATCCTAGCAAACAGAATCCAGCAACACATCAAACAAATTATGCATCATGACCAAGTGGGTTTTATCCCAGGGTCTCAAGGCTGGTTCAACATACATACATAAATCCATAAATACAATTCATCACATAAACAAAATAAAAAACAAAGACCATATGATTCTTTCAATTGATGCTATAAAAGCTTTTGATAATAGCCAGCATCTTTTCCTGATCAGAACACTTAAGAAAATGGGTATAGAAGGGACATTTCTTAAACTGATTGAGGCCATCTACAGCAAACTCACAGCCAATATTGTATTAAATGGCATTAAATTGAAATCATTTCCACTCAGATCAGGAGCCAGGCAAGGTTGCCCATTGTCTTCACTGCTTTTTAACATTATGATGGAAGCTTTAGCCATTGCAATCAGGCAAGAAAAGGCAATCAAGCTTATCCATATACGGTCAGAGGAGATGAAAGTTTTACTCTTCGCAGATGATATAATCGTATATATGGAAAACACCAGGCATTCTACTACAAAACTCTTAGAAGTGATCAAGGAATACAGCAGTGTCTCAGATTACAAAACCAACACTCATAAATCTATAGCCTTTATATATACCAATAATAGTCAAGCTGAAAATACAGTTAAGGACTCTATTCCTTTTATAGTAGTGTCACAGAAGATGAAATATTTGGGAGTTTACCTAACTAAGGATGTGAAAGATCTCTATAAAGAGAACTATGAAATTCTAAGAAAAGAAATAGCTGAAGATGTTAACAAAGGGAAAAACATACCATGCTCATGGCTGGGAAGAATCAACATTGTTAAAATGTCCATACCACCCAAAGCAATATACAATTTTAATGCAATCCCCATTAAAGCATCACTGTCATACTTTCAAGACATCAAAAAAATAATACTTCATTTTATATGGAATCAGAAAAATCCTTGAATAGCCAAGACATTACTCAGAAACAAAAACAAAGCAGGAGAAATAATGCTACCAGACCTCAGACTATACTATAAATCGATAGTGATCAAAATAGCATGGTACTGGCACAAAAACAGAGAGGTAGACGTATGGAACAAAATAGAGAACCAAGAGATGAACCCACTACTCATCATCATTTGACCTTTGATAAGCCAATTAAAGACATTCAATGGGGGAAAAGCTTCCCTATTTAACAAATGGTGCTGGGTGAACTGGCTGGCAACCTATAGAAGACTGAAACTGGACCCACACCTTTCACTATTAACTAAGACAGACTCTTGCTGGATTAAAGATTTAAACTTAAGACATTAAACCAAAAAATACTAAAAGAAAGTGTAGGGAAAACAAAGAAATCGGCCTGGGAGAATATTTTAGGAGGATGACCCACCCCCAGGCAATTGAAGCAATATCAAAAATACATTACTGTGATCTGATAAAACTAAAAAGCTTCTGCACTGCCAAGAACACAGTAAGTAAAGCAAGCAGACAGCCCTCAGAATGGGAGAAGATATTTGCAGGTTATATCTCTGACAAAGGTTTAATTACCAGAGAATCTACAGAGAACTCAAATGTATTAGCAAGAAAAGAATAAGTGATCCCATCTCAGTGTGGGCAAGGGACTTGAAGAGAAACTTCTCTGAAGAAGATAGGCACACGCCCTATAAACACATGAAAAAATGCTCATTATCCTTAATCATCAGAGAAATGCAAATCAAAATTACTTTGAGATATCATCTAACTCCAGTAAGATTAGCCCACATCACAAAATCCCAAAATTAGAGATGTTGACATGGATATGGAGAAAAGGGAACACTTCTACCCTGCTGATGGGAATGCAAAGTAATACGTTCCTTTTGGAAAGATGTTTGGAGATCACTTAGGGATCTACATGTAGACCTGCCATTCGATCCTGCAATTCCTCTACTAGGTATATATCCAGAACACCAAAAATCACATTATAACAAAGATATTTGTACCAGAATGCTTATTGCAACCCAATTCATAATTGCTAAATCATGGAAGAAGCCCAAGTGCCCATCAACCCATGAATGGATTAAAAAATTGGGATATATGTTCACCATCGAATATTATGCAGCCTTAAAAAAAAGATGAAGACTTTACCTCTTTCTTGCTTACATGGATGGACCTGGAATATATTCTTCTTA
Organism: Loris lydekkerianus; assembly: GCA_963574355.1. Classification (NCBI taxonomy): domain Eukaryota; kingdom Metazoa; phylum Chordata; class Mammalia; order Primates; family Lorisidae; genus Loris; species Loris lydekkerianus. The sequence continues at coordinate 2,679 of CAUYPK010041684.1, forward strand.
TCAAAGTATATCAAGAATGGGAGACAAGTATCCAATGTACTCAGCCCTACTAGGAAACCACTTTATAAACACCCACACTTTCATATGAAAGCTATAACCCAACTATAACCCAAGTAGAAGGGGAAAAAGGAGAGGGAGTGGAGGGGAGAGGATGGGTGGAGGGAGAGTAATTGGTGGAACCACACCTACAGTGCATTTTACAAGGGTACAAGTTAAATCTACTAAGTGTAGAATATAAATGTCTTAACACAATAACTAAGAAAACACATTGAAGGCTATGTTAACCAGTTTGATGGAAATATTTCAAATTGTATATAAAACCAGCACATTGTACCCCATAATTGCATTAATATACACAACTATGATTTAATTTAAAAAATAAATAAATAAAAGGCCAAAAAAAAAAAAAAAAAAAGAGAGAGAGAAAGAATCAAGCAAAGATGTTTGGCTTAGCATTGTGTTTAATAGTGAGATATTGGGTACCAAGGTTCTAAAATCCCTTCTAGTGAATGGATAAAGATACACTATCATTCTCTGATAAGTCAGATGCCACACAGAGCTTAATTTTATACCTTGAAAGTAGAATTCAGAAATGTGTATGGATTAATGTGATAAAGAACCTACTCAGAGTCAAATATTGAAATGGTTTTAAATGTAAATAATTTAAATTATGCAACTTAATATAATTTACATATTAAATAGCAGAAGATTAAACTACATAATGTCTAGGCATTATCACCATTAAAAATAATATGTAAGTATATTTTTTGATGTTGAAATATTTATATTTCATGTTTTTAAGTGAAAAATACAAAGTGCAAAATAGTACTATCTCACTTTTATACAAAATACACCAAAAACCAGAAAATATATGTATGAAGGGATATCTGAATGTACATAATTCAAGATGTTATGGTCTTACTGGGTAGTAGAATAACAACTCATTTTTAGTTTCTTCTTTATACTTCCCATATTTCCTTTTCTTTCAGTGAGGGTATACTGCTTTCATGATTAAAGAAATTATAATAAAAATATTTCTAGAAATAACTAGGAGATTAATCAGTTTTCTCGATATTATCAACTTTCTCTCCCAAAAGATACCTCTTAGTTATAGGGAATCTTTTTCATCACAGACTTCACGGGCTTATCAGAAGGCTTCAGCCACTACCCCCATAGCATTTAGATTTGCACGGCAACCACTGGCACAGTGTCCTAATATGCAGCTTGTAGTATGTCCTGAACAATGGCCATCTCTGAAGTCTATACACAGATGTTGGGTAAGCATCAGCCACTTCCAGTTATCTTGCCAAGCCTGACTTTTTCCTTCATAGCTCACAACTGTGTATTTCCAATGTCAATTTAGAAATAGAATTCAGCCTTGACATTGTTCCCTAACATCTTACTTTAAAATAAAAAAAAAAAAAAAAGAAAGAAAGAAAGAAAGAAAGAAAGAAAGAAAGAAAGAAAGAAAGAAAGACAGACAGACAGACAGACAGACTATGGAATATTTTAAAGCAATTTTCCTTAAAACTAGATTTTACTAAAAATTGGGAATGTTTTTAATTTTTTCAGGTGATAAAAAGCAATGGGGGGTATCTGTCTTTTCTGAATTTCTTCTTTTCTCTTTTTATATGCTGTTCACATTTCTATTCAGGAAAAAAATAAATGAAATCACTAGATTTACATTCTTTCTTTTTCATCCATGTATGTAACTTTTTCTTATCTATATAGCTTGCTGATACAATGTATTTAAAATAATCTTGCTATTACTGATTTCAGAAAACTTTGCAATATGCTTCCAGAATTGTTTATTTAGTCACTTAATTTCTAGTTCATTCTTAACACCTGGACATTTTTGTTTATCATGGCAAACACTTTTCATATGTTTGCATTAATGTTTTTTATCAGTCTTCAGGCTTTTAAAAAAGTTATTGTAAAATCTATTTCAGCCAAGTTTTTTCTGATAAGTGCTTGAACTTTATTTAAATTGGTGTTTTTGGCTTTATCCTGCTTGTAAAATGTTGGACTTAATTATGCTATGATTACCTAAAAGATTAATTATGAATACTGGACTAAACCAGTTCTTCTTCATGATGTAAACACTCTCCACTATGCAGGAGTTTTTCTGGTTTGTTAAAATTAGTCATTTGTCTCACCCTTAAACCTCATCTCTGCATTTCATCCTGAATTATGTAGCCTGACAACTGCCAGGAAGATAATTGAAGTTTTAAATTTCTTACTGATTTTTGATACCCTGTTCAGGCACTTTATTTTTCTATTTATTATTTTAATTTTTTTTTAATTATGGAATTATGCTGACAGTGATTTTAGAAAAAATATTTGCTTAGAAGACTTTTTGAGGTCATTTCATTTTTTTCCCTTATGAAGAATGATATAAGCCCTTGAACTCCAGCCTAGATATTTTAATTGTTACCCATCTTTCTCCAATTATATCAAGACCACTTATTGCACACTGTCCCCTCCCCCATATGCCACCAAGTATCCCATTTCCATCTGGTTAATAGTTTCTGCATTTTTATATTTTGACCTTTTTCCCCATTTCCCACAAATGCCAAACAGCTTTCTATTGATAAATTAGACACTGCTTTCCTCAAATAATTGACTTCGCTTCAATGACTTAGCCTCAAATTCCCTCCCATGACTCTAGCAACTTATCATGTGCTTTTCTTTTATTTCATTTTGGATTAATATTAGGGTACATACGATTGGGGACCATTCAAGATCAAGACTGTGTACTTTTCTTAACTTAAGAGCTTCTCTGTAATTTAGAACTGCTCAATCAACTGAAAGAATTCTTATACCTGCTTCCAGAAATTCTTCTCTAATCTCATCCCCAGGGCTCCTAATGTCCTCTTGTTGACAATAATAGCTACTATTTATCAATTACCATGTATCGGGCACTTTTGAGATATTATATTATCTTTGTAAAAGCCTTGAGGGGAAAATTGTTATTTCAGTTTTACAGATAAAGAAATGGAGGCTCAGAGAGTTTAAGTAATTCACTCAGTCAAACTCAGACAGTATGTGACAAAGCTGAGATTCAGAAGCATCTCTCTCTGATGACAAAGCTTTTCTTTCCTTTACTTTATTATATGTTTTGTGACTCTATTATTCCCACCCAGGTGCCTATGTCTGACCACCTTATCTGGTCTATAAACCATTATTACTCCAGGATAGTTGTGGATTCCTAGTATCTTGCCTGCAATACCAACCTATCTAAAATAAGACTGGCCTGGGACTAATCATATGTAAGTCTCTTTCCAATTCCTATTATTTGGCTTCTCTTCAGGTTTTTAAAAGGTTCTCCCACATTCATTATGGGATTTTTCTTTCAAGAACTTAATCCCTTTTCAAAAGTCTTCTGTGGTTCCTCAAGCTCACACTACTTTTCCCTACTTTCTAAACAAAGCTGGTTATTGATTTATTACTTTTTCAGTGTGGCAGCAAATCAATACACCAGAAAGAAGTTTGTCAGATGACCCAAAGAATGCAGAACAATTATTTTCTTAGGAAAATGAACACCAGGGCTTCCTGTGTGAGACTTGTGGGTGATCCCATCTTCCCAGCCCTTCTTTTGTCCTGGAGGAGAAAAAAACTGGTCTGATGATTACTCACATCACATTTTCAGCTTTGCCATTCCCTTGGGCACTAACTTATTTTCTGGCAGTTGAAAAGATAACTTCGCCAGGGTTTAATTGCAATTAGTAGAACATGTTGGAGAGAACATCAAATTGCATTCTAGGAAAAAAATTAATGTGCAGGGAGGAGCTAGGTGGTAAGAAGAAAAAAGTTATTAATTTTCAAAATACGTTTTATAGAAATACAAAGGTTATAATTTATACTTGGTGCTCCCTTTATTTCTGTTATTTGGCTCTTGACAGGCAATTTTATTTGCCACTTCATAAGTTAATCACAAAGTCAAACCACTGCTTGGCTTATCCACTCCCTCCCCAAATCTTCTTGGCAGCCTCCAGCTGACAAGTGAGTTCTGACATGCACAGACAGCCCTGACTGCAAAATGCTAACCTCAGTTAATTCCAGATATTGGCATCTCTACTCCCAACCCTTCAAGTATAGTATTACTTCTTTCCCTAACAAATCACTGCTGCCTCAGCCACCTACCTTTCCATGGGGTCCCTTCAGTGTTTGGGGCTTTTTGCATTTTAAAGAAATACCTTTTAAGATAACATTATTCTGCTAAGCCATTTTTTTAACCTAAATAGTTCTTGATTGTTATTATGATTGTTATTATTAGTGCGGTAAAATATAAAGAAACTCTTTTAAACATATAAAAATTGAGATTAAATTCATTAACCAAACACCTGAAAATTAGATTTTAATCACAGATTAAGCCTTTGCTCATACTTCAGATATCTAAATCTGCTACTCTTATGTGCTAGAATCCTGGCTCTTGATGTGATGCTCCCTTACTTCCTATGTGCTTCATATTTCATACTATTTTTTTTTTTATTTTATTCTGTTATATATATTTTTATCTCAGTGAAACTTGAGATTCTCTTTGGGACAAAGGGAGATATAAGTAAATTAATTAAATGTCTGAAAAAGGCCCTAGACCAGAATTAAGATTTGCCACTAATTAGCTACAGGATTTGGAACAGGTCTCTTAAATATCTCTTAAATATTCTGGGTCTCATTTTCTTCATCTGCAAAATTATAGGGTTGGCATAAAATGATCTCTAAGGTATTGTTTTTTCTTTTTTGAGACAAAGTCTCACCATGTCACCCTTGGTAGAGTACCATGGAGTCACTGCTCACAGCAACCTCAAACTCTTAGGCTTAAGCAATTCTCTTGCCTTAGCCTCCCAAGCAGCTAGAACTACAGGCACCTGCAACACTGGCTGGCTATTTTTTTGTTGCAGTTGTCATTGTTGTTTAGTTGTCCCAGGCCAGGTTCAAACCCACCAGCCATAGTGTATGTGGCTAGCTCTGCAACCATTCTGTTATGGGCACTGAGCTTAATGTTTTGTTTTTGTTTTTCTCATTCTTACTTTGGTGTAATAGAACTGACAAAGGAACAGATAAAACAGAAGAAATATTTCAACTAACAATAGGAGTGTATGTGGCTCATATCATCCAATCCCACTTCCTTCTAATGTGTATTTCTGTCCGGAAGAGGATACAAAGCTAAAAATTACATTCTTCAGTATCATCCAGGTTAAGTTCTAGATGGTAATGAAATTTCACAATTAATGCATTTGTATGCAATTTTAAAGATAAAATAAAGCTTAAACTATCTTGGTTCCTTTCATTTTTCAGTTGTTGTTGAGAAACAGTGTCATAGACATGCTAAACCCTTTTCCTTTAATCTTGTCACTTCTCTGCAAATTTATCACTCTTTGTTAAAGTGTTATATAAGCTCTTAGGCTTGGTTTTTTGGGTTTTCACATTCTTTGCTGTGAGACCACAATGCACACATAAAAAATATTAACATTGAATAAAAAACTTGTGTGCCTTTTTTTGTTGTTGTTGTTAATCTGTCTTTTTCCACTTTAAGGTCCAGTTCTCCATTCACTAAACTTCAGGAAATAAAGGAAAAGGGTTTTTTTTTTCTCCCTTCCTTTACAATCCTTAGAGTATTTCTTAAATCCTTTCCTTTTGTCAATATTTATTTCCAGTTCTAGCTTTCTATGTTCTTAAGTTTGTGCATGTGTGTATCCAAGTATATTTTATTTATATGATGCCAAGTCTGCTTGAAAAGTGAATATATAATCAAATCAGGCTGCAATAGCTTCTTTTGAAAGCCCATTCTAACTAAATATATATATTTTTAAATTTCTAATCAAGCCAAATGTTCTTCCAGGCTTGTTTAGCACTCTGCATGATTATTTTCTGGTTACTTTTTAGTGCCATGGCATGCATGACCCAGGATTGTCTTTAGAAATTATATATACTATTTCTGTATTTATTTGTCTCTGGCTTTCTATTTTAAGGTTAGGTTTTTCCCCTTCAAATGTCTGCATTAACATATATAAGTGCATTATTATGTATTTTTTAACTTATACTTGGAAGTAATTATAAATTCATGGGAAGCAGCAAAAATAGTACTGAAAAGCCCAATGTATTCTATATTTTAACAAGTGCTTTTTTACCATCAATAAATTTTTTGTGACTAATCCCTTAATTTTTCTAACACACATCATACCACACTATGTCCCTCCTCAAAGACCTGAAGTAGAAAGTGACATTGCTGAAAATGCAGAGTAGGGAATCCCATGGCTCCATCTCTTTATAAAAGCAACTAGTAAAGAGCGGTAATGGTTGCACAGTAATATGAATGTAATTAACCACTAAATGGTACACTTTAAAATCAGTGAAAAGCACATTTTTATCTTTGACTTAAAGTGTACAAAAGCAAATTATGTAACTAAAATGTATATATCCTCGTAACATATGAAATAAAAAGATAAAAGTAAAAGTAAAATTATTAAAATTGTGTGTTATATACATACACACAGTAAAAAACTTAAACACAATCTTTAAAATGTGACTAATAAGCTAGCACAAATTGTCAGAATCAACTTTTGGAGAACTCTAAAATTTAGTCAAAAATTTACAAGAGCCAGGGCAAACTTAATGGTGAAAGAAGCTGCTGCACTATGGTAAGAGAGTACCATAGTACTTTGGATTGTTTATCTACCATCTCAGAGCAGTACTGGCTATGAAGATGGGAGCACACTGCTGGTGGAGGTTGCTACTGCTGAAGGGGCCACTATGGATATTATTCTCAGAGAATTGAGGCTGTCTGTTTCAACCTCTTGATGGCTCTCTGAAGGTGCAAAGACTTGTCTTTGTTTTGTTTGATAACAGAAGATTCCCAGAGCTGGGTAGACTTCCTGAGCAACATGTGCCAAAAGCATTTAAAAGTACTAGCCACAGAACCTGAGGCAAGGGATGGTAGTCAGGACAAGCAATAGACAAACTGAAAGCCTATGAAGAAAGGAATAGAGAAATGAGATATGTGAAAATATAAAGGCTTTGAAAAAGTTCCAGTATATACTGGGAAATCAATAAAACTACAAATATTCCTAGAGCTGGATGAATGCTAGGAAGAGTCCTGAGAAGATCCTAAACTGTCAACCTTTGACTGACCTTCAGACTCTGAACAAGCAGGAACTGAAGGCTAAGACAGAGTTGGAAAATTACATGAGCCAGGCCAGGGACACATGCCTGTGGTCCCAGCTACTCAGGAGACTATGAGGGGGGAGAATCTCTGGGAAACATACTGAGACCCTCATAGCTAATACAAAAAAAAAAAGAGGTCAAGTTTGGCTAAGCATTGAAGTTGTGCCCTCCCAAGGTCTAAGATATTGGACCTTACCTCATACCACATACAAAAAAATAACTCAGAATGGATCAAAGACTTAAATGTAAGAGCTAAAACTACAAAAGTCTTATAAGAAAACATAGGTGTAAATATTAGTAACCTTGCTTTTGATGCTGAATCTCAGACATGACACCAAAAGCACAAGCAACAACAATAAAAACAGATAAACTAAACACTAAAAATATTTGTGCCTCAAAGAACACTATCAAAAGAGTGAAATGATAACCCATAGGATGGGAGAAAATATTTGCAAATTATATATGTAGATATATGCTAGATGAGAATCTAGCATCCACAATATATAAAGAACTCCTACACCTCAACAACAAATAAACAATTCAATTTAAGAATAAGTAAAGAATTTTTGACTATGTATTTCTCCAAAGAAGATATTAAAATGGCCAAGAGGCACATATAAAGATATTCAATGTCACTAATCATTAGAGAAATGTGAATCAAAACTGCAATGAGATAACACCTCACACCTGATAGGATGACTATATTTTTCTAAAATGTAAAATGACAAGTATTGATGAGGCTGTGGATAAATTAGAATTCTTACACACTTCTGATGGGAAGGCAAAATAGTCCTACCAGTGTGGAAAACAGTTTGGCAGTTCCTCAAAAGGTTATACAGTGAGTTACAGTACAACCCACCAATTCCAGTCCTAATTATATACCCAAAGAATTGAAAGCAGGTATTCAAACAAAACCTTATACAAATGTATGTATAGCAGCACCATTCACAATAGCCAATAGGTGGAAACAACCCCTACATCCATGACCTTTTCAATAGATAAACAAAATGTGGTATATCCATACATTGGAATACTATTCAGTCATAAAAAGAAAAGAGGTATTGATACATACTACAACATGGATGAAACGTCATATAAGAAACATTACATAAGTGAAAGAAGCAGACACTAAAGTCATGTATTATATAATCTATTTATATGAAATATCTAGAATATTAGAGAGAAAGTAGATTAGAGGTTGGCAGGGGCTGAAGGAGAAAGAGATTGGGGGGGGGGGTGACTGCTTAATGTGTCTCCTTTCAGGTGATGAAATGTTTGAAACTAGATAGAGGTGATGATTGCACATCATGCAAATGTACTAAATGCCACTGAATTATATGTACATTTTAAATGATTAGTTTTATGGTATGTAAATTTATCTCGATTTACAAAATACCTGGTGTACTCTCTCTTTTCTGCTGAATAAAGTACAACCTCCTTACTTAATCTGGCATTTACTTTTCACTGTCTGGCCCTGTCTGTTCCAACATCATCTTCTTCCACATCCTAAACCCAATGGGTTTACACTGGAAACGGGCTGAGTCTTTCATGCTATCACTCACCATCAAACCTTTGAATGTGAAAAGTCCTTTCTTTCCCTTTCCTATTTACTAGGCTAGCTTCTACTTCTTCAAGATTCTGCTGAGATTTACCCTTTCCAGAAAGCATTTCCCAGTTCCCTCCCCCAGTCTTATTCCCTAGCTCCAGCTGGAGTGTAGATTTCTAACCATGGGCTCCCATCACACCCTTTGCATATTGCATTTGTCATGCTGTCTTCTAATTATCTCCCCCTCCAAACTGTGAGTTTCTCCAGAGCAGAGACTGTGCCTTTCATCTCTATTAATAGCTCCTGGCAGTGGTCCTGGCACACAGCACAAGCTCATGAAGTGTTGAATTGTTAAACTTGATCACAACTTTCTCCAGCATGATTTTTGCTCATGTGCTTCCTCCCTTGTTTGAATATCAGCCTTCCTCTCTTTCTTTACCACAATCTGATACATTCAGTCCCCTCACCATTGTGGACAATTGATCACCAGAAGATCCAGGAGAGTGTATGACTGGACCCTGACAAACACATGACCTCTCCCAGAAACAGCTCTGCATTCAGGCCCTTTTCCTGGCAAATCACAAATGTCATCTTTATTCAAAGGTACACAAGGGCAGAACATGAGGGCCTTAGAGCCAAAGAGTGAAGTTCAAGTTTCTATTACACCATGCACTTGAGCAACCTTGAACAAATCTCCACTGCTCTATGAGATTCATTTTCCTCACTATAAAATTGAGAATAAAACTTATGTTCTGCTTATTCATGGACTCTCTTAAGCATTAAAATGAAATAAAATAATGTATTAGTATAAACAGTACTTTTAAATGTGTAAATGTGATAGGCCTCAAATTTTTTTTAATTCATTTATAATAGAGTTAACCAGATTGATTCTCTTCTCAGTCATAGTCAATAATTTTTTACATGACTCAAATAAGTAAATAAAAATTCTAAATGGCATAAGATGTGAATAATTATTATGTATGCATTCCCATCATCACCCAAAGCATCTTTATTGAAGGTTATTCTTAGAAACAGGAATGTTCTGAGGAGTGTCTGTTCCATATACATGAGTAACATGAGTAACATGAGAAACTGAGGCAAGTTGGAGGATCTGGTTAATCCTGCTTCCCTGGTAACTGATTGATGATTTTAGTGTTGGGAAATGGTCTGGTGCAGAAGAGCTATGCTGGTTAACATGATGAAAGCTGCTTAAACTCCTGCCCAGATAAGGCAGTATTTTACTAAAGAAAAATTTCCAAGCTGTCAGGAAAGTCTGATATAAAGTGAAGGGGAAAACCACTTCTAAAATATTTTGTTCTACTTTCAGGTACCAAACAATCTGAGAGCTGCTTTCTTTTCCATCAAAATCAAGAGTTACTTGTGCAACTTGCCTTTTCCCTAAGACTGTCCCCTGCAAAAATTCACAGCATACCCAGTGAGAAAAGTGAGAGACCTGGGGGCAAGCCTTTCTTGGTTTGCCAACTGTAGCTTACAATTTTATAAAGGTACTTTGAAGAAAATGAACTTTAAGTTCCAGCTTTGCCTGAATCAGTACAATAGTAAATTGGTGATAGAAATTGCTTGGTCAATAGAAATATAATGCATAAGGTTTATCTAAATCTAAGTTTAAACTCAATTCTAAACATTGAGCAGTTACTGACTCCCACAAAATTAATGCAAATCTGCATCCAGGTAGGAAAAAATGATGAACTGAAATCATCAAAGAAGATGGAAGATGTTTGTTTCCCAAGTGAGGAGAGATTGGAAGTTAACATCAAATGGTACCATGTGTTATGTTTAAATTAAATGTTAAAGAAACCTCAAAATATGGCAGATAAGAAAGGCTTTTCCAACTGGTCCCAATTGTTTGGTCTCACATTCTCTCCTAACACCCACCCCAAACAATCACAGCCACAATGCCCACCAAAACATGTCTTTTTCCATACTCTAAGCAAATCCCTACTCTGTCATGACCTAGTTCACTTCATGACCTAGTTCACTTGTCATCTTTCCTGTGAATTCTTCTTTTATTCCCACTTTGTTTCATGGTATCACAGAGCTTTATTCACTTCTCTATTAAAGTACTTAGCACATTAAGTTGCAGTTCCTGGAAGTACTTGTCTGTTTCTCATGTCTTTTCTATTTTTGTGTTCCTTACACTTAAGCAAACTGTCCAGTGTTGAGTGAGGGTCCATGAATGTTTGTTGAACAGACAAGTCAATCTCTCATTCCTCTTCAAGTCAACCAGCTATCTACCTCCACAACAGCCTTGAAATCCCACTTCCTATGTCCTACACCAAGTTCTAGATTGCAGTTTCTAGACACTGCAATTTTAGTGCAATGTTAGTCTTTAAGACACTAACATAGGGGACCAATGAGTAAGTTTTGGCTGCAAAATCTTACCCGCATCATTAACTGTGGTTATGGGAGCCTGCTAATTTCCTAGGCAAGGCCAGAATGTACAACCTTGCAGTCTTTATTACTAGTGAATTTATATTAAAAGAGACCAAAAGGTAGACAGGGGAGTCTGAAAATATGTTCATATATATTGTGCTCTACTCATTAGAAGTAGAAGAGAAGCAAAGCAACTGGAAGGCATAAAATACTACCCTGCATGCTTTAACATCTTCAGCAGAATTTTTCATGAAGCTGTATTATGAGTTTATAGAGAAGGGAGGGAATAAATGTCTATTTGTTATAAGTTGCTTTAAAAAAAAAAAAAAAGCATGTACACACATGCTGCACTGGTCATGGTCTGTTGTTCCTGGAGCATAGTTGGGCTACTTTGCTTTTGCTTGCTACCCCTCATCCATCTCCTGTCCTGCTATCTGCCTTGCTCTCTGCTCTGGAGACTGACTTGAATTTACTACATAACTAGGCTGCCTTGTCCTCTGGCTTCCATGTGGGTCCAACCCCTTGGATTCACCAGTTGAGATCAGAGGGCACAGAGAGAGACTGGTATCTATTTCGGCTGTGCTCTCCCCATCAGGGCGCTGGCTACAGCTGCATTCCACAGCAGCCCCTCTTCCTGGGATTCAGATCTCCCCAGGCTCAGATTCTGTTCCCAGCTAATTGTGCCCTCTGTTTCCAGGAAGGGACCTGACTGATATAATGGTCATCTGCCCACAACTGGAAAAGTATGTGAAAAAAGAAATACAGAACTACTTGGGTACTTTGATCTCTTGCTCTGGTGTGTCTGCCACTGAGCAGTTTCTCCACTAAACCTTGTACTGCTGAAGGGAGATTTTTAAAGTCTAAAGCAATAACTAGAAATTTTAGTTCTAAGCCAATTGATTTTTGCCCATCTCAAAACGATCAGAAGCTCTAGGGGAACAATGTTACTTCCTTCTGGTGATTGTTTTGAACACTGACAATCAGACTTCACCAAAGGTACATGGTTATAGGCTCACCATTTCTTGCTCCTACAACTGACCTCAGAAAAGAGCTGTGCAACTGTGGCTCACTTCCGTTCAATAAACTTGAACAGAAAAAAAAAAAAAAAAACAAGAGGGAACATCCAGGGAGACTTGTACGGCCATGTGTTATCTGTGTAAGATTTTATTTGTGCTCTTTTGTTTAGAAACACTTTGGATTCTTCTGAGATTATGATGTAGAACCATATTTTCAAAAAGATTCCTCAGTTCCTGCCAGTAAAAGCTCATCTGATCTCTGCTCATTTTTCAAAATGGCTTGATTTTCCTTATTACTGGCACCATCTCATTTCTCCCTTTCTGGTTGCTGAATGCTCGTAGCAGATTCCATAGGCATGGGGATAATGTTGTCTGTCACTTAGAGAAAGGCAGATTCTTCTGGGAGTTAAAGGCAATGACTTCCAAAAAATGTTGTTCAGATGTTTGGGGTTTAATGAAACACAGGATGTGCACTGCCAGGTAGCACCAATGTGCATTTTTGCGCTTTCCTTATGTTACCATGTATTTGCCTTACGTTCCTTTGCTTTTCTTTTTGCCTACATTTCTGTTCAACATTCCTAAGACTCCAGAGTATTTAAAGTCCATTTTAAAAAATAGCCACCAACAAAAGAAATTTATGTATTTTTTAAAAAGCCCTCAGGCAACTGCATTCAGGTAGGAGCAAAGAATTTAATTTGAGGCTCAGAAGTAATGAGGCTTACGGGAATTCCAAACACAGCTCAGTATTACAGGCTTGAGAATTCCTTTGTACAAATGTCCATCTTGTATTAAAATAACAGTTTGAGATATAAATGATATCTACAATATCAATTCATTTCAGAGCCACAAACCTTGCTATTTATTGAGGTAAATAGCTGTTCTGGGGCCTGGGCCCCTGAAAACTTGATTTTTCTGGAGGCTAATAGCTCTGAATCAGTAGTAATTCACAACTACAAATTTCTAATGCAAATTTGGAAGTCACGGTTCTCCAACTGCCTCAGAGGGTCAGAAAACAATATTTACTTAGCCCTTGAGACATCTGTAGCTCACCAGTAACAGTGCCATTAGTGTGAAAGGACGGAAGGAAGGAGCAGCACCACCTTGCCCTTGGGAACCTCCAAGAAGTCAGGGTCACTACAGACGAAGTGAGCCCAGGGAAGCTGTGCCCATATAAAAAGAACGTGTCCCAAGCAATTTAGAATGGCCAAACAAGAATGCAGCCTAAAGGAGTGCATTCCATCCTCCACATTGTGTGTCTAGAAGAGACATCTTATAAAGCACATAATCAAAATGAATCAGAGGTCAGTCATGGGCAAAGCAGGAGGATCACTTGAGGCCAGGAGTTCAAGATCACCCTCCACAACCTAGCAAGACCTCATGTCTATAAAAAAATAGAAAAAGTAGCCGAGGGTGGTGGCTCACACCGATAGTCCCAGGTACTTGGGAGGCTGAGGCAGGCAGATAACCTGAGCCCAGGAATTGGAGGTTACAGTGAGCTGTGATTGGGCCATTGCACTCCAGCCTGGGTGACAGAGTGAAGCCTTGTCTCTAAAAATAAAAGGAATTTGAGTTCACTTTTACCACCCAGCCCTTCTACATTGCTGTGGCTAGAAGTATGTTGGATTACAATCATGACGACAACCAGAGTCCATATTATTGCTTTTCATAATCTTGTTTTGTAAGTCAGTTAAGCAGTTATTGAGTCTATGAAACAAAATCTACAACCCTATTCCAGGTATCTGGGTAAAAAAATAGAGATAAATAACTAAATATGGTTTCCAATCTCAAGTTTGCTACGTGGTTGGAAAGCAACCATAATTAAATAAAATGGATTGGGGGGAATAAGTACATGCTCCAAAATACAAAATAACACAATACATGTTGATTCCATGGGAGCTAAGGGGTAGACAACCATGTTAGTACCAAGACTTATCAGATTGAGATCAAAATGCCTACTGTCATCTAATCATGTGGCAATGTAATTTGTGTCTCAAATGTGAAACTCTTCCTTGAGAAAATTATGCCTCAGGCGTCCCACCAGGTCTTTTATACAGTGGCAGTTTTACTCTTCAAACTTACTAGGACGTTTAGTTTAGATAAATGGTACACCAAGCCACAAGCTGGACATCATTTCTCTTTCTCTCTCTCCTTTGGAAAATAATTCTATTTTATTCAGTATTCAAAGGTTTTAAGACCTGATTTACATTCTTCCAAAGCTAAGGAAATAGTTTTCAAAATGTGTTTCAAGGACTTTCTACATAAAAATCTTACATAGGGTGCATGCTAAAATTCAGTTCTCTGACCGGTATCACTCTCAAGATCTACTAATCTAAAATGTCTGGTGGAAACCCCCCAGAATCTTGATGTTAATGAGTAACTCAGGTTTTTATTATGCCCCCCCACCAGTAGTGTAAGAACCTCTGCTTGAGGCCTGTGCTGATTTTGTGAGCATCCTCGTAACCCTATTTTTGGCAATGAAATCTGCATTAAGGACCATCCCTTCTACTTATATTCTTCTCTTTAGTGCAAGAATTCTTAGCCCCAGAACCATTGATTTTACAGAATCCTTGGATGGGCTTTAAGACATGCTTAGAGGCCCTTGAACATGAATGCAGAGTGGGGAACAGGTATATGTTTTCTCAGTGGGAAGAATCCATAGATATTTTCAAAGTATCCAAAAGGCTTCAGGACAATGACTAACCGACCCACTGCTTTATGGAACTGATAATATAGAAACTAGATTCACACCACTAACATTAGATTACATGGATACTAAGATACCTACGAAACAGAATTCTCAAGCTAAATAATTAAAAGTATTGACATTTGTTGAGCATAATGGGTGATTATGATGCACTCAATACATTCATTCCTCACAGCAGCACTTCCTTTAGAGTAGAAAGTAGCATTACCTTCATTTGGGTTTCTAATAATAATAATGATTAACATTTTGTGAGGACTTACTACTTGCCAGGCACTATCCTAAGTATTTCCAATATAATAATAGCTCATTTAATTCCTTTTTTTTTTTTGAGACACAGTCTCAACCTGTTGCCCTAAAGTAGAGTGCTGTGGCATCACAGCTCACAGCAACCTCAAACTCCTGGGCCTAAGCAATTCTTGAGAGAAAAGAAAGAGACTTTTATGGTTCATATTCAATTATTAACAATAATAAAGAATATTGAACTTGGTAGATGGTCACAGGTAATTCCCTAGTGAGTCACTTTTTTTTTCTATATCCAGCAGTGGCAATGAAATCGCATTGACCTCCCCGTAATATTTTTTCTATTAGCAACTGCAGAGATTGGGGTACAAGCTATAGATGGAACATACAGCTAAGTGGTGCCTGTCCAGAGCTGAGCCATCAGATAGGTTTTCACAGGCACCCTCAACTGTACCAGAGTCATCCAGCAAAACAGATCGGGACATTGCCTGTCTTCTATGGTTTTGCTAATTGAATATAGACCAGATCCTTCTTAAAATTATCCTAAACCTTGTAGCCATATGCAGTGTCAAGAAAAGGTTTAATGCCAAGTTTCATTTGACTTTAACAGTTGTTTCAACTTTTTTTTATTTATTATTAAACCACAGCTGTGTATATTAATGCAATCATGGGGCACCATACACTGGTTTTATATACCATTTGACACATTCTCATTGCACTGGTTAACATAGCCTTCCATGCATTTTCTTAGTTATTGTGTTAAGATCAAGCAACTCTCTTGCCTCAGCCTCCCAAGTAGCTGGGACTACGGGCACCTGCCACAACACCCGGCTAAGCTCATTTAATTCTTACGATACCTTTGCCATCTATAAAGCAAATTCTACAATTACCCCCATTACACAGATGAGGAAACTGAGACTTTCATAAAGACTCCTTTTCTCATCTCTGTATCACTAGTAAGAATAATGATAATGATAATAGCCAACCCTCATTGAACTCCTTATGTACCAGGCATTATTCCAAGCCCTCATTTTATGAAAAAGGAACCTAAGGCACAGAGAAGTTAAGTAACTTACCCAAAGTCATCCAGCTGGCAGGAGACGGAGCTAGGATTCAAACCCCAGGCTGGCTAGAGAGCCCACCCCCCGCCATGCTTACCAATGCCACAAGTTTGAGCCCCTGCTTTACAGAGTAACTGTCAAATCTATCAGGCTATGTTTCTGTGGCTTCTTTCCTCTAGTCTAATGGATTCCTTTTCTTTCTTCATTTTAAAGCTTTCTTTGTACCCCAGGCTTCCTAGCATGGCCTCCAAATTTCCACACATATCTCCACGGCCACCTTGTACTGCACATGGGTCCTGGGTGAGTGTGCCAGGTCACCCTGAGCTCTGTCCCTGCTCCCAGACCACACAAGGTCATACCAGTTGCTCTGGGAAGTCAGCTTTCAGTTGCCTTTTATGATCACAGACACAATAGGACCTGACAGATCTGCCTGCTCGCAGGAGAACTGGGCAGTATCACATTTCCAATATTGCCTCTGTGTAATGTTCTGAGACCATTCAGAGCACAGTTATAAAAACACAGTCACGACTCTCCTCAAGGCTGGGCTGTTGATTTTGTTAGGTGAGATCACTTGAGGAATATAAAACGCAAAAGAAAGAGTGGCAACCAGGAAAAACAATAGACGAATATATAGGGTCAAACAAAAGTCACCAAGCAGTAGAACTGCCTGGCTGCTGCCTTCTGCTCAGTTTAAACCTGGGGCTTAAGAGTTTAAGGAATTAATCACTTTCTACTCTTTCCAATTTCTTCCCAATTGTAAACTGTTTACTTGCACAATAGCTTTTAATTCTGTGTGTGTACAAAAGAAGCTAAAATTATAGCCATTAAAAAGATCTGCCAGTAGCCCATATTTCCCTGCCCAGCACAAACAACACAATGGTTTTGTCTTCAAAGCACACAAAATTTGTATGCCCAAGCTTCGATTTATGCTCAGCATTTAATGTTATGCAAGACTTTCTCCTGAGTGACTGTGCTGATCCAACACTTTACGGACTCATCAATTTTCCTTTAGAAGCTATGCCGAGTGTGTAACTCTCTGGGTCAGTTTCTTATTGAAATCAGATGATGCAGGAAGTATCTCACATTTCAGTGATAGGCTGCCCCCTAGTGAAAATTCTCAACTATGCATCCGATCTACAAATTCATTGCTGCAAATACTGCAGAGCTTTCTTGACACAAAGGAGAAATGTCGTCAGTTGCAGAGGATGTGACAGAATGGTGTAATTTAATCCCAGACCTATTTTCTCCACACTTCAGTGTTTTGTAAAATTTTCTTTGATAATTAAAGATGATTCCGTTGTTAAAATACTGTCTGGCAGTGCATGATGACAGACTGCACGTACCACGATGGAACTGAAAACTTCCCATCACCTAGTGCTGTTGGAGCTCCTGTAAGATCACAGTGCAATGCATTACTCATTTGTTTGTGTTGACACCAGTGCGAACAACCCTACTGTGCTTCCAGACATATAAAAGTGTAGTACAGAGCCTGGCATGGTGGCATATGCCTGTCGTTCCAGCTACTTGGGAGGCTAAGGCAGGAAGATCCCTTGAGCCTAGGAGTTCAATGCTGCAGTAAGCTATAGTCAGGCCACTGTGTCGTTCCAACCTGGGTGATAAAGCAAGACCCCATCTCTCAAAGAAAACAAACAAACAAACAAAAAATATACAATATACAATATTTGATATGTCTCTGTTACTGGTTTACATATTTACTATTTTTAATTGTTATTTGAGAACATATGCCTATACAGTATACAATTATTTAATTGTTTAATTGTTATTGAGAACATATGCCTATACAGTATACAATATTTGATATGTCTCTGTTACTGGTTTACATATTTACTATTTTTAATTGTTATTTGAGAACATATGCCTATAAAACAACTCAAACAGGCCCTTAAAGAGGTATTCCAGAAGTATTGTTGTAATGGAAGATGACTGCTCCATGTCTGTTCTTCCCTGAAGACCTTCCAATAGGACAGGATGTGGTGGTGGAAGATAGCGATATTGATGATCTGGCTCTGTGTAGGCCGAGGCTAATATGTGGCTTTGTGTCTTGGTTCTTAACCAAAAATTTAAAAAGTAAAAAAAATTTAAAAATAGAAAAAAACTTATAAAGATACAAAAAGAAAAAATATTTTTGTACAGCTGTATAATGTGTGTTTCGACTTAAGCATTACTTCAAAAGAGTCAAAAGTTTTAAAAAAAATTAAAAAGTTTATAAAGTAAAAGAGTTAGAGTGAGTTAAGGTTAATTTATCACTGAAGAAAGAAAAATATTTTCTTAGAAGTTTAGCATAGCCAATGTATACTGTACATGGTTTTTAAAGTCTACAGTGGTGTACTGTAATGTCCTGAGCCTTCACATTCACTCACAACTTAGTTACTGACTAACCCAGAGCATCCAGTCCTGCAAGTTCCATTCATGGTAAATGCTCTATACCAGTGCACCATTTTTTATTTTTTATAGCATTTGTGTATTTTTACTGTGCCTTTTCTATATTTTAATATGCAAACACTTATCATGTTGCAGCTGGCTACAGTGTTCAGTACAATACCATGCTATGTGGGTCTGTAGCCTAGGAGCAGTAGGCTATACCAGATAACCCAGGTGCATAGTTGCTACACCGTCTACGTTTGTGTAAAGGCATTCTGTGACTGTGGTCCTCAACCCCAGGCTGTAGACAGGTACCACCCTGTGGCCTATTAAGAACCTGGCTGCAGGTGAGTGAACATCATAGCTAGTGAGTGATGCTTCTTCATCTGTATTTACAGCCACTCCCCATTGCTTGCATCATTGCCTGAGCTCTGCCTCCTGTCAGATAAGTGGTGGCATTAGAGTCTCAAAGGAGTGCAAACCCCACTGTAAGCTGCGTACATGAGGGATCTAGATTTTATGCTCTCTTTTGAGAATCTAAGTCCTGATAATCCGAGATGGAGATGTAATGTACTTAAGTCATGCCGGAATCATCCTCCATGAGTCTGTGAAAAAATTATTTTCCATGTAACTGGTTTCTGGTGCTAAAGAGGTTGGAGACCATTATTCTATGATGTTCCCATAAAGTGCAAACTATATCACCCAAGGACGTATCTCTCAGAATGTATCTTGAACGTTAAGCAATACATGACTGTACACACACACAAAATCACACACACAAAAAAAAACATATTCTTTCCTAACCTAATAAAAATAAGCTTCAGGGAATTAAGTCAAAGATGCTGATAACCAGTGCCCTTCCCTAGTGAGCTGTGTGTCTTTCCATTTCCACTTATTTTATTTGGCTATTTCATGGTATTTTTTTCCTATCTAGGATGGGATTATTTACTTTATTTACCCAAAGTAAATAATTTTGTCATATCAATGTTCTGAATATTTCAGTGTTCAATGCCTCTTTTTTAATAGATAGAATCTCATTGTGTTTCCCAAGCTGGAGGGTAGTAGCATGATTGTAGCTCACTGAAACCTTGACTAATGGCTCAATTGATCCTCCCTGAGTAGCTAGGACTACAAGGCATATGCTAATGCTCCCAGCAATTTTTAATTTTTTTGTTTTTTGTAGGACAGGCTCTCACTATGTTGCCCAGGCTTATTTTGAACTCCTGGCCTCAAGCAATCCTCCTATGTTGGCCTCCCAAAATAATGGTAGTACTGGTCAATGCCTTTATTTTTAGTCAAATATTTGTCCTCATGTAGATGTATGAAAAAACTCAAATGGAAGATTTTTCATGGTGCCTTCTACAGGAAGACTTGGAAACAGTCATTGTTACTTGGAACTAGTCATTGTTACTACTATAATATTAAAATAGAATTATTCTTTTTAGAGAGAACTTATTTTGAATGTTAAACAAGAATATAGTGTTTTGTTTACTTCTACACTGTTGTCCAGAAGTGAAATAGTTTTCATGACATAGTCTTTCCATAAAAAGTTAATATTTAGAAACTTGAAAACACTGCAAATTTGCCCATCTTTGATATTTTATTTCTTTATCTAGTATACCTCACATCCATCTATCATCAGTTGAAGGGATACTATGGTGTCTGAATTAGGCTTTCAAAACTTATAGGATTTAAGGGTGAAAAGTCAGTGCAGTGAACAATTGTTACCAGGTCTGAGTGTTCAAAAAGTCATTCCTCTTTGCTTCTCTACTGAGTTTCGTACAGATGCTATCCATGATTAGGATCAAAGAGTGCTCTTCACTTTATTTTGGTGGTTCTTCCATGGATTTTAAGCTCTCTAGACTCAAAGTTCTCTTATATAACCATGTACACTAATGAATAACTTCCATTTTGTAGGTAGCTGAGGGCTAATTTGTGTGAAATTCACAGCACTGTGAGACGGGCATTAGTATATTCACTTTAGAGTTAATAAGACTTGGCTCAGAGAAGTCCTGCCACTTTCCCAAGGATACACAGCTCATTAATGACCATGAGAATTCAAACCTTGACCAGCTGAGGCCAAGTCCCACGCTCATTCTCATCAAGTTTGCTCCATATCTTGCCCTTGGCTTGTTTATTAAATGTTAGAGACATAGGCTGTATTATTACTATTTTAAGAGAGAATATTACATCAAGAAAGAATAAAAAGCCAGTAAGTACATATAAAGGTCAGCACTTTGCCACTGTGTGTGCTCAGATGTTCTATAGTAAGGAAAGCTACTCTCATTGATCCTTGGGAAGAATGAATGAGAAATGGCCCTAAGGAAGTGAAGAGTAGCAATGCCTCTCTTCAGTGATTCGTCCCAAGGTTGTACCCTCCTTCCCAGCCATGAATAAGTTATGAAGGTAAAATTTCTCTAATTACACAGAGTCATTGTTATATAGAAAAAAAACAAGAATTCAGATAGACACTGAATTATCAAAAACAATAAACAAACTACTGTTCATAGGATTACTATATCATGGGAGCTCAGGAAAGCTACTTGAATGACAATATCCATAAACTGTGATTCAGAGCTGGGTTTGAAATGTCATAGCCAAGGAAATATCAGTAATATTTTTTCCTTCAGTTAAAAGGGTGAGTGAGGTTTTGTGGGTTTTTCTTTTGTCTTATTTTATTTGGCTTTTTAGTCCATTACTTTCACTCTTAGGATGAAAAACAACAGAGTCAAGTCCTGGCTTTTGGAAGTTTTGAGATCTTACTGGAATGTGTAAGCTGCTTTTTAAAAAACCATGGCAAGGTGATCTGTAATTATTTTTCTGGTTTGAAAAATCTGAATTCAATTATAAAAAGCAGCAGTTTATGGCTAATTAGATAACGTTCTGTAAGAAGAACAGAAGAACTTACCTACAAAATGGAAGAATCTACTTCCTCCTTAGTGTTAAGCTTCACCATGTGGTTCACTGTGGCCAGGATAAGGTGAATGGAAGAAAGAGTGTCCCAGCTCCACACCCAGGGCTTAAGAGGCTTCATGTGTCTCTGCTCACCCCCCATTATACTCTTAATCTTTACCTCAAATAGCTACTGGTCCAGGAAGACATGTTACGGTGGTCCTGTATCCAATCCACAGTTTTAGCCAAGCCCAACTAAACACACTTAGATAAGTAAAGTTCCAGCTGATCAGCAAAGATAAATAAATGCGTATTGCTGTATGTCACTTCATTTGAGGATGGTTTTTTAATGTAGCATTATTCTGGCAATTATTAACTAATGCAAAGCCTACTAATACAGAGTAAAATTTACATCCTAGTGGATTCCACATTGTGTAAAGACAAGTAGAAGTCTCAAGTATCACGGCATCATGTAACTGTTCAGTTTGGTCACTGAGACCAAAAATGAAGAATGGGAAGAAAGCAAAGCTGGTCCCTGACTTACTACAAAAGACACTCAGTGATCTGTGCACTAACACCTACATACCTTATTCAGAGGAAGACACTCTCACTGAGACTCTATTTACTATCTTTCTAGCAGGTTTTGTTATCTAATTTTCTAGCCACTTCATGGTAGGCAGGGAGAAATGTTTAGAAGCAAACTTGACAGTAACAAGAGAAAAAAATAACTGCATCCGTGAAGGAAGAGACAGAAAAGCCACAAAAAAGGAAACAAGAATTCAAAATCACAGAAATGTAGAATAAATTAATAGGAAAACAACTGCCCTAAATGTATCAGTTTCACAATTAGTAGCAAATGGAATAGGAAGTTAATGATTACTTGTAAAATAAAATTACTTCAACAATTGCTTAAAACTTTAGTTCTTAATGTTTGGGGATCATGATTCATTTTGGAAAAACTTACAAAAATTATGAATTCTCTCTTCAGAAAACTGCATATGAAAAACCCCCACAAAATCTTCCATATAATTTTAGGTCTCTGAAACTCCCTAGAACTGGTTAATAAACCCTGGGTTATAAACCACTATTTTAAAATAAAATAAAAAATAGCCTTAGTTTTAGGAAGCACATAATTTAATTATCTGAAATTTTTTATTTCCATGGAACATGCTTATTCCTGTGAATCATGATTCCAGATAAGTCAGGTATCCTGGAATTCATAAAGCTGTAAGAGGCCTTCCCCAATCACTACCCCATTACTAGCCAGACCAGCTCCAGAGAGATTAATAATCTTTACATCTCCAAAGACTCCACGACACAACTTAGTGGTACATTTTCACATCTCTCAACTTCCTTTTTATGAACATCAAGTTTATGAGAGCTGAGTAATTAGATCATTATTCTACACTCTCACTCTTATAATCTTAGCTTCCATGTCACTGGTTATTGCCTGTTGGAAAAATGAAAGCCATTGGTGCCATTTTCCTCTTTTTGCCGATACATTAGGAGATTGTTTTGTCATCTGCTCCCTAAGTTTAATTCCCTCTGTGAAATATGAATATCTATCTTGATTTTGCTTATAGATACCCCTAAAATATGAGGAGTCATTAAGTTTTTCATTTCAGATTCTTGAACATTTATTTCTACAATTCCTATTCTCTCATCCAAAAAGAAAAAAAAAACAAAAAAAAAAACCCAAACTGGTAGTTATTGTTATAGATAATAACAATTCAGTTTCCTACAGCTAGCGACATTTGGTAGACCTTAGGATCAAATTTATAGATTTTGAAGACCAAAATGAAAGTACATTGATTCTTAATAAAATTACTACCATGGTGGTGCTATTACCATCAATAATACCTTATTATTATTACATTTTCAAAACACATTTACACTTCAAAAGAAATTATGAGTATTATGACACTTTCCCAAAAAGGAAGAGAAATAACATTTATTATACATCTATTATGTGCCTGATACTGAATTTGATTCCCTAAAACACTAATTTAAATCACCATAGCACCTTAGGAGGTAAGAATTCTTATCCCCATTTTATAGATGATGAATCTCAAATGAAAGAAATGAGGTGATTTGTCCAAAGTCACATTTCATAAGTGACTATGCAAAAACTTCAATCAGTCAGATATGGTGGCTCACCCCTGTAATTGCAGCACTGTGGGAAGCTGAGGAGGAAGACTCAGAGTTCGAGACTCACCTAAGTGAGAGTAAGACCCCGACTCATGAAAAAAATGGAAAAACCCCACTGGGCACCACAGTGAGTGCCCATAATCCCAGCAGCTTCTGGAGGATGAGGCAGCAGAATGCCCACAGCCTGAGTCTGAGGTTGCAGTGAGCTATGATGCCACAGCACTGCTCTCAGGGGCATAGGTGGGACTCTGTCTCAACAAGAACAAAAACAAAAAGCGAAGAAATAAAAATGAAAAATAAGCAAGGAGATCAAATTTAAAAAAACAGCTTAAATCAAGGCCTGTCTTGTTCCCATAATATCTTTTTTTTTCTTCTTCTTCTTTTTGAGAATAGAAATGATAGTGAGATTTTGGTAGCCTTTCAGAAAATGTTAAAAGGACTGTATTTTTGAAAAGGGATTAGAATTTTCCTTTGTAAGTCCTACAGGTACTATTTATATCAAGGTGTAAATATAATAGGAGGCAGATTTTGGCTCAATATTAGAATATGATGAGGATCCCTGAGACAGAAACACCCAGCAAGTTCTGAAATTGATGAAAACAAACCAGTCACACGCAAAGCTGACGGTCAGAGAGCTGGTAGGACTGCCTTCTGATGAGAACCTCCTCAGAGGCCCTACACCCCAGCAGCAGCAGAAGGTAACAGAGATTGCACCATGATGTTCGGCAGAGAGGCTAAGGCAGCTGCACAGATACCTAGTGCCCCCATAGAGACAGAAGGACAACCCAATGCCTACCCCCAAGGCCAAGCATTTGAACACAACTGAGAGAGGGCCGCAAAGATTCCAGGAGCCTCACAGTGAGAATGAAGGAAGAGCCCTGCCTCTGCCAGGAGTAATGGTGTTGTTCACAGACTCCCAGGGGTAGCTGAGACTCTTGCAGGGCATCCACAAGGTTAAAACTATTTTCATATTATAATAATACTAAGATGTCATTTGCAATGACACAAAAGCAACAGTGAATTAAACTGCTGATGGCTTAGCATGAATCAAGTGACACCAAATTGTACTAATTGTCATTATATCCTTTATCACCACACATGCATGTTAAAAAAGAAATGTTGTTTGACTTAGGAATGTCTTTGATGATACAGTACAAATTAAAATTTTATCAGATCTCTTGAGTGCTTTTTTAATATTCCATGTGATGAAATGGATAGTACGTAGAAAGCACATCTGCCGCCCCAAAATTGCATCAAGAAACAGTAGGCATACAATTGACTCAAGCTGAAGGAGCTGCCTTGCTCCCAGACATCATTTTTATGCCCATCAAAAACTGAAAGACAGACCATGGTTATTAAAATTGAGTGTTGGCAGACTTGATATTTTTCAGAATTTTCTCAAAAATAAAAATAGACCTAGTACATCAAAGGAAAAACAATTGACACAATTTGTTTCCCATAACAATCCTTGCTTTCAAGTAAAAATCAGAATTTTGAAAACTTATCTCCACCATGGTGAATTTGATAGCTTTCCAGGCCTTAACGGCTTTCTCATGAAAGCACATAGATGATGATATAAATGAACGTGAATTTTGACGTTGTGTGATGAAGTGTGTCAGCACTTGGAAGATCTGCATAACTGAGTGAACCAATATTCCAAACAACCAATGCATGATGTTAGGAAATCATGCATGAGTAAAAAAGTCCATCCGAAGTACAAGGTAAACCAATGGGTTTTAACATGACAGATTTTTAAATGTTTACTGCAATGGTTTTGACTTCAATTTCAGCTAACATTTAAGAAACTACCACTTGTTAAGTTTTGGTATAGTATTAAACATGAATATGACAGTAAATGAAAAGGCTATTAAGTGCTCCTCTCATTTCCAACTATTTATCTGTATCAGGCCAGGTGGGTTTTTATATGCTTCAACCAAAACAGCATATCACAACAGATTGAAGGCAGGTATGAGAATTCAGCTGTTTTCTATTAAGCTAGATACTAAAGGGATTTGCAGAAGTGTTTTATAAAAATATACTGTTAACATTAATTTTTATTTTGAAAATTTAGTCATTTTCATAAACATTTATATTAACATGTAATAGTTTTTACTTTTTGAATAAATATTTTAAAATTATGTTTCTATTAATATTTCCAATGATAGATATTAATAGACATAATACACAAATAAACTATTGGGATCTTAATAATTTTTAAGAATATAAACAGCTCCTGAGCCCCCAAAATTTAAGAACTCCTGTTCTAGGCTAATCTGAGATAAATGGGAACTTAAACCCCATAGTGGGTAACATCATGAAAAGCAGCCTTACCCAGTAATCAGGCAGGACTGTGCATCACTGTGGGTGCCAATACATGGCATTTCTCCAGGACCACACACTTCCCTGAAGCCTAATATTGCACATGCATGCATAGCCTTAAAGACTGCCACCAGGCTGAAGTGGCTGAGTTTAAAATCTGAAATGACTAAGGAATGTGGACTTCACTAGATTCATTTTTCTGTCACAATGTAGAATGTGGGCATAAGAGAGATGTTCCTGTTTAATTATTGAGAGACAAAGTTCGTTTGCTAGCAGGCTCACTTCATAGCTTTAAAACATCTTACCCACTAGAATCACCAGCAACTCCCAAGCAGAACGCAAATGACTCCTGGGTGGAAGTGATGTTGGAGCTTGTTGGCTGAGGGAAATGTATCACTATAAGGGCTCAAAGTCCTTTCCCAAACCTTCAGAATTCTATCTCATCTCTCGTATGATGTTACCAAAAACCTTACCAAATAGTAAGACAGATATGATTATTCCCATAGAAAGAGTGAGAGTGTGCACGTTAAGACCCAGGAGACACAAGTGTGCCAGAGATAGCCAAGGAGGCAGATCCACTAAAGTCCCCATTAATTAAACAGAAAATGTGTGATCAGCTGGGGACTGCAAAGCCTGTGAAGTAATTAAATTCTCTCTCACTTCAGCTGAACAAATGTTCACTCCATACTTATCAAGAACAGATAGAATATTAAGATAAACCAGGCTGGTCTCCACCCTCCAGAGACTGTCAGTTCAGGTTGGATGGAGGGTATGCTCCACTAAACGTGGAATAACGTGCTATAGGAACACAGGCAAAGAGAAATTAATTTTGACATTAAGAGTCCCACAGAAGTTCTCCCAGTCAAGGCCAACCCACAGTTCTGAGTCAAATAGAAACAAGCAATCGCTGCTCCATAAGCCTCCTCCCAGTGGTGAGGCTGGACACTGACTTGGTTTTAAGACTCACACCAGTTCTCATGGAACTTAGCAGAACACAGATCCTTCTACTCTGTGTCCCTGGGGGGCCCTCCACAGACCTTCACTGCAACCATCATTCATAGCCTGCAATGACATCGGTGCCCAAAGTAATTGGTACAAGTGGTTATTTTTTGTCACATACTCATGAGGCTTGGCAGGAAGGCAATGTATTTTGCATGGGGAAATAACAGTTTGTTAGACCAAATTGCCCCAGCAGTACGTCTATTTTCTAGGAGGGCTCCAGGCTTTGTGACCTTGCCTGCTGAGCAGAGTGCATTCTTTTCCTAGGATGAGTTACTATTTCCCAAGTTGATCTCTCTACACTCACCAAGGGTAACCAGCTGCTTTGTATTCTGAAAATATGCCTCCTGGCTGCTTGTCCCACCCAAAGATTACTATTCTGCTGCTTTCCCAAACGCAATTAATAGTAAAGCTGTGAGTGTCATAGATGACTGATCGTATTAAGCTTCATGTTTGGGTCCTAGACACAGTAAATAAATCACAGATTTTTCTTTTGTTCACTAAAGTATAATTTGTTTTAGGAACTTCAGTCATATGAAAAAATATATATATATAGATATATATTGCAGCAGCTGTTATATTTTATATGTTGATTCACCCCACCCAGCCACCCACACATGGCACTATCCCCCGCCCTTTGTGGAGGAAGGGGAAGAAAAACACACTTGTGTTTTGGTACCATAGTGAAATAAAAAACATATTTCCATGGCTAATAGTATACCAGAGAAGCACTATATACATTTGACAATAAAATAAAAAACACATTCACCTTCGTATTTCTCTTCTAATGAATTTTGATTCTTCAGAGGTGTGAACTAGGGTTTAGTAAATGGAAAAAAAGAACTTCTGAAAATGGAGACCTCCTTGTTCAGATATGTAAGAATCTAAATGGTTTATATAGAATGCTATATATTGATTATATCACTTTGAAGATTATGTGACACCATAAAGCCATTAAATGCATTCTGATTTCTTTGGGTTCTGTTTGGTGCTAAAAATAACTTCTAATTTTGCAGATTGTAATGAAGCGATGGTATCAAAATTAAATTATATAGGTGATCTATAATTGAATACTTGGTTCCAACTCAGAGAGAAGTAGTCCAAAAAGACTGAGATAAATGACAATTCTGTGAGTGTGATAAGATCCTCATCCTGTGGATGGACTATACGAAAAATTATGGGTCTTCTTCTTCTGGGCTGAGGCCCACCACACACATCTTCTCAGAGCACCAATGAGCAAAATGTCAGAGGTAGAGAACTCTGTTGGGAGGATCTGGAGTACTAATTCACTTATGGGAGCCCTGCCAGGGTGTAGACCATGTTTGTACTGTTCATCACTTTATCTCTAGTATATGTAATGTAATTGTTTATAGTAGTTGCTTAGTTATTATCAAGTGAATGAAGGAAAAGAATAATTTAAATGACAAGGCAACAAATTGAAGCAGGTCATTGGATCCGTGGTCCCAGAAAAGCAAGGAGGTTAGGCAGGCAGGGTATTGTTGGGTTCTGATCTACAGAGATAAAGGAGTGATAAACTTATGCTGGCTCTCTTTGACTCTCAAAAGCCAAATATGTACATTTTTCCCCAATTCTGCATTCAGTGACTTTAAGTTGGTAGCTTAAAATTGGCCGTGGTGGAAGTATTTGCTCCACAGAAATTGGAAAATGCCATAAATCAGACTGGTTGTTTCTTTGAGAGCCAGTTTTTTGTTTGCTTGTTTTTGTTTTTAAGAAAGCCACGCAACTAGCATAGCTACCAAACTTGACTAAAATGAGGAGGAAAGAGCTGGGCCAGAAAGCTTGAAGAATGGATTTTCTATCCTCCTTACATGATAGCTAAAGAGCTTCTGATATATAACTGAGAAAGCTAGGCTTATGAGAAGGTACCAAATACCTTCACGAATCCTGTTTTTCTTTTCCATCAACCATGGGAACTCACAATTTCAAATGTTGAATTTGGACCCTAGATCCCTTTCTAACCTAAATTTAATGGCTTAGTCATTAACTGAAAAAATATTTATTGAGTATGCACTATGCACAGGGGAATAAAAAACTACCATAGATCAGTTGCAAATTACCTCCACCTCACCCTATATCTCTATCCATTGTAATGTGACATTCCAGCTTCCCCATTGAAGGATTGATTATGTTTATTTTCCAACTCCTTAAATCTGAACTAGTTTTACAATTTGTGCTGACCAACCGAATAGAGATGAAGTGAGTGTGCCAATTCTGTGCTTAGGTCTCCAAAGGCTTTGTTCTCTTTGGGTTTTTGTTTGTTTGTTTGTTTGTTTTGTTTTGTTTTGTTTTGTTTTATTTTTTTTTGAGACAGAGTCTCACTCTGTGACCCTGGTAGTGTCATCATAGTTCACAGCATCGTCAAACTCTTGGGCTCAAGTGATCCTCATGCTTCAACTTCCCAGTAACTGGAACTACAGACACCTCCCACAATACCTGGCTAATTTTTCTATTTTTAATAGAGATGGGGTCTCACTCTTGCTTAGGCTGGTGTCAAACCCCTGAGCTCAAGCAATCCACCCAGCTCACCGTCTCAGAGTGTTAGGATTACAGGCAAGGAGAGCCTCCAGACCAGCCACCTTTGCTCTCCTAACCTCTGTGTCTGCCTTGCAAATAATCCCAGGGTAGCCTGATAAAGAATGAGAGACCACATGAAGAACCAAGTCATCATGCGGAGATCCTCCAACTCCCTATTGACCCCACAGCTAACTACAGACACACGAATGAGCCCATCTGAGATCAGTGAGTCTCTCCCAGATCAACAACACTGAGTCTGGCCAACTGGGTAGATTCTTGTGAAATAATAAATAGCCAGTTTAAAAAAATAATTTACTGAGGTAAAATGACCCATTTAAAAAAAGACAATTCAGTGGTATTTAGTTCATTCACAATGTTGGGTAACTATCACCTCTTTCTAGTTCTGAAATAGCTCCCTTGTGACAGAAGGAAACCCTGTATCCATTAAGCAATTTCACACTATTTCCCAATTCCCCCCAGCCCAAACAGCCACCAGTCTGTGTTCTGTCCCTAAAGATGTATCTATTTCAGATATTTCATTTAAATGAAATCATGAAATATGTGACCATTGGTATCTGGCTTCTTCTACTTAACATAATGTTTTTAAGGTTTATCTATACTGCAGCATGTATCAGTACTTTATTCCTCCTTGTGGCCTAGTAATTGCTCATTGTGTATATAAATAAGCATGTTTCATTTTATTGTACTTCACTTTATTACACTTCACAGATATCATATTTCTTTACAAATTCAAAGTATGTGGCAACCCTATGTTGAGCAAGTCCATTGGTACCATTTTTCCAAGAGCATATGTCCACTTTATGCCTGTATCACATTTTTAAAATTATTTAAATATTTCAAATTTATTGTTATTATTATATCTTTTATGATGATTTGTGATCAGTAATCTTTGATGTTTCTATTATAATTATTTTGGGGTACTAAAACTGTACCCATATGAGACTGCAAACTTAATACATGTTGTATGTGTTTCAATGAATCCACCTCTGTCTCTTTCTCTCTGCAAACCTCCCTATTCTGAGACACAGAATATTGAAATTAGGCCAGTTAATAACAATACAATAGCCTCTACATATTCATGTGAAAGGAAGAGTCAAATGTCTCTTATTTTAAATCAAAATCTAGAAATGACTATGTTTAGTGAGGAAGGTACCAGTTAGCTAAGTTGTGAATGCAAAGGAAGTTCAAAGCGCTACTCTAGTGAACACATGAATAATAAGAAAGCAAAACAGCTGTATTGTTGGTATGGAAAGTATTAGTGGTCTAGATAGAAGATCATAGCAGCCACAACATTCCCTAAGCCAGAACAAGGTCCTAATTCCTTACAATTCTATGATGGCTGAGAGAGATGAGGAAGCTGCAAAAGAAAAATTTGAAGCTAGTAGAGTTTAGCTCATGTGGTCAAAGGAAAGAAGCCATTTCCATAACATAGAAGTGCAAGGAGAAGTAGCAAGTGCTAATGTAGAAACTGCAATAAGTTCTCCAGAAGATCTAGCTAACAGCATTGACGAGAGTGGCTACACTAAACAGATTTTCAGTATATATATGAGACAGGCTTATATTGGAAGATGATGCCCATCTAGAACTTTCATAGCTAGAGTCATTGTCTGGCTTCAAGGCTTCAAAGCTTCAAAGGACCGGCTGACTCTCTTGTAGGGGCTAATGTGCTGGTGTCTTTCAGTTGCAGCCAATGTGCATTTGCCATTCTGAAAATGCCAGGGCTTTTAAGAAATATGCCAAATCTACTCTGCCTGTGCTCTAGAAATAGAACTACAAAGTTTAGATAATAGCATATTTGTTTATAGCATGATTTACTAAATATTTTAAGCCCATATTTGAGACCTATTGTTCAGCAAAAAAAGATTTCTTTCAAGATGTTATTGCTCATTAACAATGCAGCTAGTTACCTAAGAGTTCTCACAAAGTTGTTCAATGAAATTAATGTTGCTTTCATGTCTGCTAGCACAATAGCCATTCTGCAGCCCATAGATAAAGGAGTGATTTTGACTTTCAAGTCTTATTAAGAAATATTTTGTAAGGGCTATATCTGCTATAAATAGTAATTCTTTTGATGGATCTGGGAAAACTAAATTGAAAACCTTCTAGAAAGTATTGACTACTTTACATGCCCTTTTGCACATTTATGATTAATTAAAGGAAATCAAAAATACCAACACTAACAGGAGTTTGGATGAAGTGGATTCCAACTCTTATGGATGACTTTGAGGAGTTCAAGACTTCAGTGGAGGAAATCACTGCAGATGTGGTGAAAATAACAACCAAACTGCAGTTAAAAGTGGAACCTGAAGATGTCAGTGAATTGCTGCAGTCTCATAATTAAACTTGAACAAATGAGGAGTTTGTTCATAAAGTTGAGCAAAGAAGTTTATTGAGATGGAAATCTATTCCTAGTGAAGATGCAGTGAATGTTGCTGAATTTACAAGAGAAGATTTAAAGCATTACTTAAACTTAATCAATAAAGCAGCTGCAGGGTTTGAGAGCATTGACTTCAGTTTTAAAACAAGTTCTACTGTGGGTAAAATGCTATCAAACAGCATTACATCTTGCAGAGAAATTTTTCATGAAAGGAAGAGTCAATTGGTACAGCAAACTTCATTATTTTAATAAATTTAAGAAATTGCCACAGCCACCCCAACCTTCAGCAAACACCACCCTGATCATTCATCAGCCCTCATCAACCCTCCACCAAAAAGGCTGAAGCCTCACATGATTGTTAACATTTTTTAGCAATGAAAAAATGTTAATTAAGATGCATATTTTTTTTCAGTTCGGTGCCTATAGCTCAGTGGCTAAGGCACCAGCCACATACACCAGGGCTGGCAGGTTCAAACTCAGCCCAGGCCTGCTAAACAACAATGACAACTGCAACAAAAAAATAGTCAGGCATTGTGGCAGGCGCTTGTAGTCCTAGCTACCCATTGGGAGGATGAGGCAAGAGAATTGCTTAAGCCAAATAGTTCGAGGTTGCTGTGAGCTGTGACGCCATGGTACTCTACCGAGGGTGACATAGTGAGACTCTGTCTAAAAAAAAAAAAGAAGAAGAAGAAAAAGTATATTTTTTTAGTCATAATGCTATTGCACACTTTATACGTAGTTTAAACTTTTATATGCACTGAGAAACCAAAACAATGTGTAACTTGCTTTATTGTGATATGTGTTTTATTATGGTGGTTTAGAACTAAACCTGCAATATCTCCAAGATATGCCTGTCAGTCAGAATTTGTTTATCCATTCATCCATCAGTGGATATTTGGGCTGTTTCTACTTCTTGGTTTTTATGAATAATGTTACTATAGTGTGTACATGTACTTGTTTGAGTACCTATTTTCAATTCCTTTGGGTATATACCTATGAGTAAAATTGTAGAGTCATATGATAATTCCATGTTTAACTTTCTAAGAAAATATCAAACAGTTTTTCAAAGGAGCTGAATCATTTTACATTCCCATGAGCAATATATGAGGGTTCCAGTTTTTCCACATCCTCACAAACACTTATTATTTCCTGGGTTTTTGTTTTTGTTTTTTATAATAGCCTTCCTAGTGGGTATGAGGTAGTACTACACTACAGTTTTGATTTGCATCTTACTAATGACTAATGACACTGAGCATCTTTTCACACTACAATTAATGTTTTAAGTTACTGAATTTTGAAATCATTATGTAGCATTACCTCACTGACAAAAAAAGGCAAGCAAAATTAAATGACCCTGTACTTATGATGCTAACAGTCTAGTCTGAATGAAAGACTATGATAATTGTTCCAGTGCAAGTAAAGTTTTTTTATTATTAAATGATAGCTGTGTACATTAATGCGATTATGGGGCACCATACACTGGTTTTATAGACCATTTGACATATTTTAATCACACTGGTTAACATAGCCTTCCTGGCATTTTCTTAGTAATTGTGTTAAGACATTTATATTCTACACTAACTAACCTTCACATATACCCTTGTAAGATGCACCACAGGTGTAATCCCACCAATCACCCTCCCTCCGCCCATCCTTCCTCCTCCTCCTCTCTCACCTTCCTCCCCATATTCTTAGGTTATAACTGGGTTATAGCTTTCATATGAAAGCCATAAATTAGTTTCATAGTAGGGCTGACTACACTGGATACTTTCTCTTCCATTCTTGAGATACTTTACTAAGAAGAATATGTTCCAGCTTCATCCATGTAAACATGAAAGAGGTAAAGTCTCCATCTTTCTTTAAGGCTGCATAATATTCCATGGTGTACATATGCCACAATTTATTAATCCACTTGTGGATCGATGGGCACTTGGGCTTTTTCCATGACTTAGCAATTATGAATTGGGCTGCAATAAACATTCTGGTACAAATAGCTTTGTTATGATGTGATTTTTGGTCTTCTGGGTATATGCCTAGTACAGGAATTATAGGATTGAATGGCAGATCTATTTTTAGATCTCTGAGTGTTCTCCAAACATCTTTTCAAAAGGAATGTATTAATTTGCATTCCCACCAGCAGTGTAGAAGTGTTTCCTTTTCAAAAAATGGAGAATTTTGAAGAGAAAACTTGGAAGATGTAACCAGCATGGAGTAAGTTTCCTGTTTTTCTACAGTGTGGCTCCAAGGATAGACTGCAGATGAAACATGCTGTGATCTAGTAAAATCTGATAGAAAGCCAGCCATCTTTCTGGCCTGAGCAATCAGAGGACAGAACCTGGAGTAATAAGAACTTGGAGAGAGTCAGGCAGAAATCTCCAAATCCCCAAGGCTGACCTCTGAACAGCACATAAGGCAGACTGAAAGGTGTTCACATAAAATAAAAGATTGGGCTGAGATTTGAGCCTTCACCCTCTATGGGCAAGAAAGAGTTTGCAGTTTTAGTCTAATAAATATCCTGCTTAAGAAAAAAATCAAAGAAAAACTACTCTCAATACTCTCTGACTAAATATGAAAGAATCTAGAGTCCAGAATCTATAACATGACATTTACAACACCCAGGATATAATCCACATTTCTTGACATTCAATAAATTAGGAAAGTTTACCATACTCTTAAAGGAAAAAATAATAAACACGGTTGACCTCAGATAACCCAGACATTCAAATACAGGAAAAGACTTTAAAGCATCTGTTATAACTGTGCTCAGTGAGGTAAAGGAAAATGTGATAAAAATGAAAGGATGGGAAATACCAGCAGAGAAATATGCGTAGTAACTATAAAGAAAGAACAAAATGGCTATTTTGGAACTGAAGAATTTAATATCTGAAATAAAAATTTCAGTGGCTGAATTTAATAGCAGAATGGAGATGACAGAATCTAGATCAATGGAAATTTATTCAGTCTGAAAAACAGAAGGAAAAAGGGCTCGAAAGTAAAAGAAAGAAAACCACAGAGATCTGTGAGTAATATCAGGCAATCTAGCATAAAGTAATTCGTAAATAAAGTTGACAAAATTGAAGGGAGAAATAGAAATTAAACTATTTTGGTTGGAAATTTTAACATTCCTCCCTCAAAAACTAATAGAACTTGAAAGAAAATCAGTATAGATATAATGATTTCAAAACCACTGTTAACCATGTTGATCTAATTGATGGCATTGAATGCTTATATTAGCAAAGAAAAAAGATCTAAAATCAATGACCTAAGTAGCTAAGAAAGGAAAGGCACATTAAATATCCCCATAGCTTACTGTAACCTCCAACTCTTGTGTATAAGTGATCCTCCTACCTCAGCCTCCCCGGTAACTGGGACTATAGACATGCACACTATGCCCAGCTATTTTTGGTAGAAACAGAGTGTCTTTTTGTTTTAATTTTTAAAAACAGGCAGCACCTGTGGCTCAGTGGCTAAGGTGCTGGCCCCATATACCAAGGGTGGCAGGTTCAAACCCGGCCCTGGCCAAACTGCAACAAAGAAATAGCCGGGCGTTGTGGTGGGCGCCTGTAGTTCCAGCTACTTGGGAGGCTGTGGAAAGAGAATCATCTAAACCCAGGAGTTGGAGGTTGCTGTGAACTGTGTGATGCCACAGAACTCTACCGAGGGTGACAAAGTGAGACTCTGTCTCTACGAAAAACAAAAAAACAAAAAAAAAATTTTTTTAAACATGTTTTTTGGGGGCAGAGGGAGATAAGATCTCTCTGTCACCCAGGCTAGAGTGCAGTGACATTATCATAGCTCATATATAACCTCCAAAAATAAAAGAAAAGAGAACACATCACCATGTTTATACCTACCACACGTGTGTTCAGACTCTAGTAGTTAGAGGCACATAATGTGTTTCCAAACCTTTAACAATATTTTATTTTCTAGATTAAGTTTCTACATTCAGCTAAACTAACTATTAAAGTAAGTAGCAAAAGTCATCAACCCATTTTTTTTTTTTTTTGCAGTTTTGGCCGGGGCCGGGCTTGAACTCACCACCCCTGCCTGATAAATGGGGCTGGCATTCTACTCCTTGAACCACAGGCACCACCCATCATCAATCCATTTTCTACCACTAAGTATATAGGCAATTAAAGGCAATTAAGTAAGTTAAATTACTGCTCTTTTTCTTGTTGTTGTTAATGGTAAACATACTACGTTTACCATTATCATTTTCTGCACAAAAATTATTGACCTGACAATGGTATGTCAGTATGAAAAAGCCCACTTTTTTTTTTTTTTTTTTAGACAAAGCCTCAAGCTGTTGCCCTGGGTAGAGTGCTGTGGCATCACAGCTCACAGCAACCTCCAACTCCTGGGCTCAAGCGAGTCTCCTGCCTCAGCCTCCCAAGTAGCTGGTACTATAGGCGCCCACCACAACACCCAGCTATTTTTTGGTTGCAGCCGTCATTGTTGTTTGGCAGGCCAGGGCTAAATTCGAACCCGCCAGCTCAGGTGTATGTGTCTGGTGCTTTAGCCACTTTAGCCACAGGCGCCGAACCAAAACAGCCCACCTTTTAATATCAAAGATTTTTGGTGGCTCACATCTATAAACATAGGACTCTGGGAGGCTAAAGTGGGAGGATTGCCTGAGGTCGGGAGTTCCAAACCAGCTTGGTGAGAGCAAGACCCTGTTTCTACAAAAAATAAAAAAATTATCTGAGTGTGATGGCACACATCTGTAGGCTCAGCTACTCAGGAGGTTGAGGCAGGAGGATTTCTTAAGTAAATAGCTCAGTCCTCATAGGGACTCATCTCAATGTCTAGAATTTTATTTATTTTTATTTTTAATTTTTTAATTTTTTTATTGTTAAATCATAGCTGTGTACATTAGTGCAATTGCCTGTACCCATTCTAAGATGCACCATAGATGTGGCCCCACCCATTACCCTCCCTCCACCAAAACCTCCCTCCTCCCTTCCCCTTCCTTGGCCCTTTCCCCATAGTCTTGTCGTATAATTGGGTTATAGCCTTCATGTGAAAGCTATAATTGAGCTTCATAGTAGGGCTGAGTACATTGGATACTTTTTCTTCCATTCCTGAGATACTTTGCTAAGAAGAATATGTTCCAGCTCCATCCATGTAAACATGAAAGAGGTAAAGTCTCCATCTTTCTTTAAGGCTGCATA
>CAUYPK010041687.1:0-13918 GCA_963574355.1 Loris lydekkerianus
GACTGGGAAAATGCCAGGAAGGCTATGTTGAATATTGGGATGAAAATGTGTCAAATGGTTTATGAAGCTAGTATATGATGCCCCATGATCATATCAATGTACACAGCTATGATTTAATAAAAAAAAAAAAGAAAAAAAAAAGAAAATAAAAAAAATAAAATAAAATAAAAATAAAAATAAATAAATAGCACTATTTATGCTGCTTCACATCAGAACATCATATCTCTGGGAAAAGGCAGTCAGTACCTGGGAAGGATCAATAATGATGTTTCTGGGATCTAGTAAGGTTTCTTGATCTGATTATTGGTTAGAGAAAGGTGCTAAATTTTGAAAATTCATTGAAAGTATAAGGCTTATCTAGAATGTATCCAGCTATGTATGTCTACATTTTTATTTTTTGTTGTTTTGTTTATCAGGCCCAGGCAAGGCTAAAACCTGTGGCCCCCAGCGTGCAGGACTGGTGTGCTACTCACTGACCAGTTATGTCTCTATTTTTAATGTTGCATGGCTGGATACTTTCTGGACAGCAGTCATGTACTATGTGAACTTTCGTCTATTGCACTTATATTTTAATGAATGTAAGAGACTTATTTTTTTTTTTAAAAAAGGCCATTTCCTTATTTACATGAGATATACCCTCTCAAGCATTCGAAAATGTCACTAGATAAAAGTTGAGAGTATGATTGTTAGCCTGCCCCCATCAGTGATAACAGTGAATGTGAACTCATTGGGTACATTGGATGTACAATGGGGGCCAGAGAAAATCATTTGAATAGCATTCTAAGAAATCATTTTTCTTCTACTATCCTAAATGTCCACATATTCAGAGGCATGTTATAACAACGTTTTCTTATCTACTAATCTAAAAATCCCATCAAACTATTTTAACTATTAATTGAAACAAGTTTGTAATAATCATGTTTTTAGAGAACCTAGGAAGAATCCTAATAATCACCTTCCCTTTCCTAACTAACTCTATTAATTGGTTCAGCAATTATTCCAAGGTTTTGCTAGGATGGAGCTTAATTCCCTCCTTCCTTGTACAAAACCTGGTTTGCATTTTATAGAACCTGATGACTCATCCCAGCCACATTTTTAGTATATGAATATTTGGGCACCAACTCAAATTGCCTGATACTAATTCTGTTCACCATTATTACTCTCAGATCTTCAATCATGGCTTTATAATTACAACTACAAGTTATTTTAATACTCTGAAATTTAATTCATTTGGTTTAGAAACTTGAATTTTTCTAATGATACTAAATAATTTCTTTCTCTTTCCTTGAATTTTAAGTCACTAGTTATTACTTATTCTACCTTACCCAATTATGAAAGCCTCCTCCTGGATTGAGTACAGAGTAGGTAAAGTTGAACAACATTGCTTGTTCTAGTATTTATTAACATGACACCATCTGTTCTTAAGTAGCAGACTTTCCTTTTTATGTGTTCTTTATTCTGTTCTATTTAGAAATTTGTGTTGTTTTTTTCTTAATTACCCTTGATGGGAAAGCCCAAATTCATTCCTTTATTTGTCTTCATGACAATTTACTGTCATTTTATGTCATCCTTTTGCATCGTTTTTATATGTTGCTTTTATGTCTAATATTTCTCCTGGTGATCATAAAATTATCTATAAAAGCAATGTTGTTTGTAGAAAGAGAAGACCTTTTTCAAGCACAAGGAGATATAAGATTAAACTTCGCCATTCAATGACCTTGGTTCAATCTCTTAATTTCTATGAGAATCAATTACTTCTTTTGTAAATAGCAAAAAACTATCTTTCTCACAATTTTTTGACAAACAAATTTACATGTAACCTAAACCATTGTATACTAATATGCTGTCAGAGTGTATAATGTAATAGATTTAATGTATGTTACATAAAATTGGCATATATACTTAATAATATACTAATTATTAAGTTGAATTTATTTTGTCACTTTTTGTGACACTGTTCATACTCTTATAGTGTTAGTCATTTATTTTCTCTGCCTGAGACCATGCTTTCTGAAATATTGTGAAATCTCTTGCTAGCACCTATGATTTAGTTTCCCTACACTCAGCCTTTCCTTCCTAGATTATTATGAACTCTGAGATGACATGGTCACTTTCTCCCTGGGTGCTTGTCACGTCTGCTTCACCAAGCATTTCTTCCTTGTTAGTCAAAATTAATTTCATAATATCACTTCTCCTTGTTACCTTTTTAGCCCTCCTGAGAGCTAAAATTGTCAAGAAGGCAAGTCCAGAGTTGATCAGATTTTTCTTTTAGCAATAACTTGTAATAGTCATCTGGATATGTGAGGCACCTATTGCTACTCACCACTGCAATCTGGGAACAGGATATTTTTTAGTTCTCCACTGTGACTACATCTTTCAGAGCTTATGACCAACAGGCTGAAAAGCCTAGTGTCTACTTCCAACAGTGGAATTATTTACATTCTCTTCTTTCATAGTATACAATTTTTTTTCTCTAAGATAAAGCTAAAGTTGTTGGATTTTTTTTAATTGACAAATTTATCTTCTTGATTTTTATATTTCTTCTACTGTTTCTTTTCAACATTTTAGTCCCCTGAACAAGTACCACCCAACCTGATGTAAGTAAGTTTAGGAGACAGAATTTTCTTCCTTTTGCTAAGAAATTTACAAATATGAAGTACTCTTTCTGATTACTTAATTGCCCACACTCTGTCCACATCAATGGAAACCTTTGATTTCTAAATGATCTTCCCCATTATTTCATTTTTAGTATTTCTGATAAGCAGTGATACTGATGCTATTTCTTCTATGATCATACTTGTTCCCTTGACAATGCCAGTTTCATAGGTACATTACTATACATTCTTCCTCTTCAAATTTCAACTTAATTGACGATTTTAAAAAAGCTCAAATCATCTGGATTTCTACCAATCTCATTCTTTTTAATCTTCATAGATTGCTTTTTCTCTCTTGCCATAGATCTGTCTTTCTAATTTCATAATTAATGACCCATAAATTCTTCTATGCTTTTACCATGTTCTTTCACTTTTTAAAGAATGACCTCCAAATTAAAGAAAAACAAATATATGCCTGCATTACCATTTCTTACGTATAACTCCTAAGTTGCTGGAGCAGCATTTCAGAGTTCAGTGTATCACAAATCCTACAAAAGTTTTCACTCACAAAGATTTCAGAGGTTAGAGAATGATTGAATAGTGTATTCTTTCATAGATTTGCATGTCTCTAATAAAAATAGAGATAGCCTGCCATTAATACAAAATAGTATACATTTGTTTAACCCAACATTTCCAAATTATTTGGAAATTTCATTATTATGGAAAATCTACTAACAGCCCAAGGAGCATATTTAAATACACCAAATATGTTGAATTCTTATTATATGTCAGATATTATACTAGAAAATCAAATATATATTTACTCAACATATATGTATTAAGCACTTACTACTTGCCCTCTTCCTGAGAGAATATAATATTGAAAACAATAAACAAAATTGCCTCCCATTATTTTATTAAGTAAAAGAGACAATAGTTGAATAAACAGTAGATTAGCAATAAGTGATAAAAAGAAAAAGTTAAGAGCAGGATTTATATTGTTTAATGATGGTTGGAATGGGCTTCAGATTTTCCATAGGTAAATTAGGGAAAACTAACTCAGAAAATAGGTGAGTATTGTGTAAATACTAAAGATAATCAAGTAGTTAGCTATGCAGATGTATTCTAGGCAGGGAAGCCTGTAAAAGAGGAGGATTCTAACCAGGGAGACTAGTAGGTTTAAAGACCCTAATGTACTATTACACCCAGCTTATTCCACGAGCACCCAAGAGGCCAATATTGCTAAAGAAGAAAAGACAGAGAAACAAAGAACCAGGAAAGAAAGTTGGGGACATGATAAGGAGCCTTGCCTTTTATTGACTTAAAAATTGCAAGCCACCGGGTTGTTGAGCAGAGTGACATTACTTGACACCTTTTAAGAGGACCATTCTGGATGCTGTATTGAAGTCAGATGGCAAGGAGGCAGGAGCAGAAGCAGGGTAATGAGGAGGCATGCAGAAATACTGGTGAGAGATAATGATAGCTTGCATCAGAATCATAATCCTGGCTGAATTCTAGATACATTTTAAAGTTAGAGTTTAGTTCCAGTTCTGTTTATTTTTGTTTGTTATGGTTGTGATGTACTTTTCCATGACAAAGTGCAAGGGAGAAGTTGTCCTTAACTGAGATGTACAAGATAAGCCTACAGGAGTAGCTGATTTCCCAGGAATGAAGATATGCAGTATTAGAGCATGGCTGTCAAACGTGTTAATTGGCAGCTGGACATACGGGCCAGTATCTTATTTACTCCTTTGTAGAGTGTGGATTCCAAACTGCTTCTCCTACCTTTCTAAAACAAAAAGTAGTCCTTTCTCCTTGCTCCCTCTGCCAGAAGTCATGTAGCTTCTGTTTATAAATATAATTATATCATCTTTTGCCTAAAAGCAAAACTAGCCTTCTCTCTTCCTCAAGGTAACCTTTATATGTGTACTATTACTTCCCTTCAACCTTGTAAAATGAAAATATTCCCACTCACTTTCCTTGCTGATTTGCAACATTGTTAGTATAAGCAGCCTTGTTTAGGTACTATATAAATAAAGCTGTTCACATGGTTCAGAGCTGGCTGCAGTCATCAACTGCACCAGACCTTTTGATCCCATCTCTTTATCTTTTATGAAATCTATGTCTCTTGTGTGATTTATTTTCTCAATCCCTTGCCATTCTACCTCTGATTCATTTACTCTTCATGCTGGTTTGCAAAACTCTTTTTAACACCTTTACAAACTGGGTACTAATATACCTATTTTGCACTTGAAAAAGTAAGACCCAAAAAAGGGCAAGGAATTGCCACGATGTGTTGGAAACATTTTTCAATCTCAGGAGAAAATGACTATGCCTACTATATACCTTCAGTATCAGTAGCAGGGACTCAGGTAATCTTCGTCATCTTTCAGTCCCTTCTATCATTCTGATATATAGACACTGCATTCTTTTCTCTTTGTTATGCTTCCTTTGACTATAAATTCATACCCATCATTCTCCTTATAATGAGTTTTCATCCTTCTTGACCTCAGGCTTGACCCCCCTCTAATTTCTCAA
The DNA here is from genome assembly GCA_963574355.1 of Loris lydekkerianus. Taxonomy (NCBI): domain Eukaryota; kingdom Metazoa; phylum Chordata; class Mammalia; order Primates; family Lorisidae; genus Loris; species Loris lydekkerianus. The sequence goes on from CAUYPK010041687.1 coordinate 5,133, forward strand.
AATCTTTCTCTTTTTATCATTCACATTTGTCATGTCTTATGTGTATTAGTATACTTCTTTCTCCTTAATAAGTCAAAAAATTTTTTAAATAACTTTTCTTAAATTCCTTCACTTGAAAGGAGATGGAGGTTAGCAATTACAAAATATATTATACTTTACAACCTCTTAGAGTTCAAGTATAACAACAGACTTTTTCGTCCTTAAAACCTTTACATTCTTGTGCCTAATAAATAGCCTGCAGCAGAGAGGGACCACTACAGAGATATAAAGGTTAAATGTCTACAGGGTGATCATGATCACCCCATCACTGAGGGGTTAGGTTTTCTGCTGAGATTGGTCTTGATTTAGTGGACCAGACTAGGAAACAACAAATCCACGAATCACTGGAAACTGATGGTTTTTCTTCTCTCTTTGCTCTATGTCTTTCTTATCCCTGTCTCCTGTGATGCTCAGATGAGATATAGGAGGGAGCATTTCCTGGGCTACAAAGCAATTTATTTAAGCTCCAGGTCCTGAGTGCCTTGAGTTGGTTTAGTGCAAACTCCACCAGTGAGCTGTGACTTCTCAGCAATCTCTCTTGAGAGGCTTCCCAGAAATCTATCCAGTCAGCTCACCCCTGAATGCACTTTGAGCAACTGGCTGCCTCTCCCATAAGCACGTTATTAATGGTCTCTTTTCAAAAGCAAAGATAGTGCCCTGGAAAATGCAGTATTGATTTTTTTCCTCTTCTTTCTCACTGTTTCAATCACTGCTCGTTTGAATGGCTTTCATTTTTACCAACAACAAGAGAATCTTGGAAGAAAAGTGGCTTATAGGATCAGCCTGAAACAAAATCATTGCTCAATTTAAGCTTTGAAAAATACTATTGATATTTTAATAGAAGTTTGGAGAACCTATTGCGAGCTCAATAATAGCTACAAGGAGTTTATACACAGAAATCATACTTAGGGATCATTTTATTTCTTAGGCAGTCTGTGTTAACAGCAATAAAAATTTAAACCTTCACTCACTTCCATACTGTATACATCAAGAAATCAAGAATCTCAAGAGTGTGGAAATGTTTACAGTACTTCAGAAGGGCAAAAGCCTTTTACGACTCAAGTGATTTGTCTCTAATTGGCTCTGCTAGAAAAAAACAAACAAACAAACAAACAAACAATGTTTTTCTCTTAAGCTGTCTCTTTGCCTGTTGTTGTAGAGTCAGGAAATTCCAGCTCTTACAGCTGCAAAACTTACTGACCATACAGTTAAACAAATTTATTGCTCAGCTGAGACAAGTAAAGCCCAGATGATGCTATAACTTGACAGAGATGGCATAGTCTCAAATTCCTGTCCAGGATTCCTTTCTGTAGTGACCGACTTCTCTCCTTCACTCCCTCCTGTATTCTCTAAAATGCCTATGGATCTTTTTAATTCTGAATCTTCCTATGCCACATGAACATACTAATTTATGAAGTTGAATAGTAATATTACTGTATTAATTCCCTTACTACTTAGCAAAAAGACAGTGTTACCTTCAAGGGTCACAACAATAACTACTTCTTCAAGGAAATACGCTCTGTAACTTCAATCTAAATTGAATTGATATCTCTCCTTTTTTGTCAACCCATGTACATCACTAACAATCTGTATTATATAGCATTTAGCTTTATCTTTAAGTGATATACGGGTGTGCAAAGATTTTAATGAGATCTTTGAAAACAGTATTGATTAAATGAATAGATGTATGTGTAATACATGGCTAATGAGTGTGGAAGGCACCATACTATATATTAAGAAGAAGATAAATAAGAATAAAACATAACATTTTCCTTGAGTTATTTGTATTTAGAACGGATACATGTTTCAAATGTAAAAAAAAAAACCAACAAACTTTCACATGAATACATTGGTGTAGAAGAAAACAGCAGACAAGAACTCTCAAAAGAAGAGTACAAGAGGAGAATAATTTAGGGCTGATCAACTTAGTGGTATTAGTATGATAACTTGGGAAAGATAATTAAATTTAGATTGAAAATTGTGACTTAAAATGAGGAAATAAAATGACAATTAAGGTATTCCTAAATTTGGAGAATCAAAGCCACGTTTTTAGTGTATTACTCAGACATGGAAAAACAACCTTAGTTAGAATGGGGAGAGGGATTTCCATTCATTCAATCATGCAACAAATATTAATTGACAACATACTATATGTAAGGCTCTATTCTAGATTCTAGAAATAACTTTGAATTTCTGGGGTTAAGAAACTTTTACATTGGATGCTAATCTAGCGTGATTCCTATGGGAATAAAAATACACCTGTGGCTCAAAGGAGTAGGGTGCTGGCCCCATATGTTGGAAGTGGCGGGTTCAAACCAGCCCCAGCCAAAAACTGCAAACAAACAAACAACAACAACAACAACAAAAAAAAAAAATGTATATATATATATGAGTCAGATTGAAAAATGTTGGGGAAATTATACTTGATTGAACATGAAATGAAAAGGGCCAGTAAAATACAGCACTAATTGCAATGCTAGAGGCAGGATGAGGGAAAAAGGCAGAAATGGATTTGAAATCTGTGTAGACAGAGGAGGAGCACTGATAGATTAGGTGTTGGTCACAGTGTTGGAGATGAGGTGTTTGATGGAAGATTTCTCTTTTTCACTTCTCTTATTAAGAATCTCCCCTTTTGCTCCTTCATAGGATTGTTTGATTATGTGGGCCTGAAGTTATAGACTCTGCTGACCTTTTTGCTCTGGCATTAGTACTCTTTAAAATGCAGAAACCCAATGCCATCAAAAACCAGTCCAACGCCCATGGGAAAGGAAGTCCCTTAGTCTCATTAGAAGGTTTCTCCAAAGTTTCACTTGGCCAAGCACGTCTCACCAGGAGCTTACACAGGGAGGTGTGGGGACGCCTCATTGTAACAAATGGTGTAGGATTTGTCTGAGTTCATCTTCTTTGTGTACTTCTTTCTTGGGAACCATGAAAGAAAATAAGTCTGGCAGCATGCCATTCTCATTCTTTTCTCAGCAGAGGGGAATCTAATATAATCCAGCTCTTAGATACAGGGTTACTGCTTTCTGTTTAGCTTGACCTGGTGTAGGACCTAATTAGCCCCTCTCAACAGGCTTCCACAAAGAATTTTCTACACTTTAATTATTTAGTCCCTAAAATATAGAGAGGTAATGAAAGGATAAGTTTATTCACATAAATGGAATGTATTCCTTTCTGAAAAGTAAAGGTCTGCTTATAAAAACCAATATGGAGGGGAGACTGAGGACCAAGTAGAGGAAATAACTCAATAGGAGGTAAGTGCCCCTTGTATGCTTGATTCTTTGAACAGGTGCTTTCACTGAATTCACAGAGTATCTCATTTACACGTGAACCAAATGATGCTCAGCAATGTTAAGTGGCAATATCACAACTTATCTTTATTTGGTTTTGATAGCTTCCTGCCTCTTCTTTTCATTTTTTCTTTTTGTGTCAGAGTTTTACAATGAGCTAAAAACAATACCCAACCCAGTGTATGAAGTTATATGACTGGTTGGAAGGAAATATGATGGCTGGGAAGACCTCCAAGTAATGCTAAAACTGAACGATGTAGAATACTAATTCTTTTGCCTTAGGAAGGACAAGGCAAATTCCAAATGGCCACTTTGTTAATGACTTAAAAATAAACTAGATGAAATATTATGCATTTTTAATTCAAACTATGCTGACTATTAGAAAATAAATTCAAGTTACATCCCATTTCTCTTAAGAAATGAGGTGGATTTGACACCTTTGATTGCACATAGGATGACATTGATTCATAAAAGAAAAGAAAACTTTTGGTCCCTTGAAGCTTAGGACATGAACTCAGTTTGGGGGCTTTTGATGTTATTGTCATCATCATCATTGTTGTTTTTCCCAAGATAAATATAAGTGATGTCATTCACCAAACATTTTTAAGTTCTATTTGTCTTTCTAAAAATAAAATTATCCTTAAAATGATGGTTTCCTATTGCCTACAGGATTTATTCAAATGTCTTACTCCACTTGGATGCCAAAGGCCCTATAATATTTGAACACAATCTTCACTACATTTGTTCACAACCAGAAATACTTACTGAGGATCTAATTTATGCTAGGGTCTTCTTTAAGGATCGTCAATGCTAAAAATATCTTTCTTCTTCTCATTTACCTGTGCAGAATCACTATATTTTCAAACATTTATTAAAAAATGTTAACTATGAAACTGTCTGTGGGATATATGGAAACTCTCTGAAAAAGTCTTGCAACTTATCTGTGAATCTAAAATTGTTCTAACATATAAAGTTTATTGGCTTGGTGCAGTGACTCACACCTATAATTCTAGCACTTTGAGAGGCCGAGGTGGGTGGATTACTGAGCTCTGGAGTATGAAACTACTCTGAGCAAGAGTGAGACCCCATACATAAAAGTAAATAATAAAACAAAGTTTGTTGAATATTTTTAAATTCCACAAAACATTTTTCAGTCACCTCCCTTCTGTGAACATGCTATTTCTGGAATAGGACCTAAGAAGTATATATAGAATCATCACTTATGACCTGAGCAATAGCATTTATTCATATATATGTTAGTTGTTTAGTTTGTTTCTTTGTTTCAAGAACTCTGAACTATATTTGGTGCTTGCTGGCATCCTCCAAATAGATAAGTCCAAAAAATGAAGTTTCCTGCCAGAAGGGATAGATTGAACAGAGAATTTCCTAGTATTACTTAGGTTGGGACTCCCTTATAGTAATATTGATTTTTTTTTTTTTTTTTGTTCCTATAGTTTGTCTGACTTCATATTATATTCTGTGGCTAAAACTGTAGACTTATACTGTTTCAAATAGTCTTCCTATAGTAGACAATTCATATTTTGCTTGATAGATAACTTATAACATATTATCAAAGCTATGTTCTCCAAATATATATGAATCTGTTAACAAACATACATATACCACTGTTATGATATAGATAACTTATACTCATGAATAGTTTAAAAACATAGTCACCCAGCTCCCTTAGGCATGTTCTTTGTCCTACTCACACCTACACACAACACATGAACAACCAACTCTAAATTGTGATAAATACTTTTACAGAAGAAAAAAATCTTCAATGAATATTTAAACTTAGCTTAGTCTACTAGGAATAGCTGTCCTAGAGTAAAGTATCCAATTACTTGAACCATAAACAAGTTATTTATTATTAAATTTATGTCATCATCATTTTTTTAAGATTGAATACTTCTTGGATTAATACTTGTATAGGATGATTCATCAATAACTTGATTAATAAAAAGCTTGTGCACAATTCTTTATTAGTCATAAGGAGGATATGATAGCAGAAAGTAACTTATCCTCACTTAAAAATTATAATTTAGAATTAAATTAAAAACTTATATATAAAGGAGTAACAACAATGTATCTATGTGCTCTGGGCTGCTGCTAATGCCCACTTCTTCAGGTGTAAACATAAGGAACACTCAAGGTTGTTATAGAGAATAAAAGGAATAAATGAATATGCATCATAATTTATGGTTGAGGAGGGACACAAAGAAAGAGACTTCAAGGACAATGGTAGAAAAACCTGGCCTGCTAAACCAGGAAGTCTTGAGGGCCCATAAGAATGTGGGTATGAGGTAACCTAGCAACCAATGACCAATAGAAAGAGACAGTCAATGACTCATACAAAAGGGTAATACTGCCTGGAAGCAAAGAGGCCAAAGAAAGTTTTGTAACTAATTTCAAATGGAAGACATATTTACACACACACACACACACACACACACACACACACACACTCAGGCCTTTGGGTCTTATCTCTCTCTCACCTTTTCTCCTCCATGAAAGGGACTCATTTCCAGCTCTCTTTGGAAGTGCTCTAAACTTTCTCTTTGTTCTTCCTAAATAAAAATCTCTCCTTGTTAACTTTGAAACTTGTGTAGGTTACTTTTGCTTTCAATCCCCACTGCTTTTGCTTTTCTAGTTTTATTTTCAGTTTTCACTAGCTTTTGCTTTCTACCACCATGCCTTGGTTGAACTTCCTAAATAGGCCGAGTAATGAATCAGGTTAGCTTGGTTTGGGGAACCCATGCCACTGACCCCAACAATGGTAACATTTTAACAATAATAAATTTAAATATTCAATACCTGAAAGATGTTGCAAATAATCCAGTATCATAATTATAATGCAAAGACATCAAATTGGAGTCTTCCAGTTAAAAATGCATGCCTGGATTTATAGATCATTAGTCTGTATTTCTGTCCATGACCCTTATTAGCCAATCAACATCATTCAAATTGATCCAATTCCAGTTAGATATTTCATTGAATGTCCACTCTAAATAATGCTTATATTGGTTGTCCTGCAAGTCAAGTAATAAAACTGTGAACCTACCATGTGTAAGAGTGAGACCTTGTCTCTGGTAAAAATTTGAAAATTAGCCAGCCATTGTTGTACATGCCTGTAGTCCCAGCTACTCAGGAAGCTGAAGCTGGAGGATCACCTGAGTGCAGGAGTTTGAGGTTACTTTCAGCTATAATGCCACTGCACTCTACCCAGGGCAACAGAATGAGATTCAGTGAAAAAGCAAATGAAAGAAAAAAAAGAAAGTTAAAACAAGGTATGAGACTGTAAGAATAAAGTACAAAAGGATTATTTATTTGAGTGTGCTACTGACAGCCTCATGACTGGGCACAGGGAGCAATTGAATTGGGGTGCAAGTACAACAGAGGCTTCAGCCAATCTGATGGGTTCCCTGATTCTAGAATAGCTCCTCACAGATGTCTCATTAGAGTCATAGGAGCTGGACCTTTGACCCTCAAATCAATCTTAGTCGTGAATTTTCCCAAGAAGGGGGATTAATTTTGGGAGAAACAAGTCCCATCAACCAAGGGTAATTTCCAGTGCAAGTTTCACCTGTAATCAGTCTCCTGCCAACATTCCTACCACTGGAATGGAAATGGAAAACTTGTGCACAAGTTTTCTTCTGGTGTTTGGGGAATACAAACTATTGTGATAATCAGGAAAGTTCCTGACCTCAAGAACATCCTAGTCTTTTTTGTTAGACAAGCACAGTCGGGGGAATGAAAACCTAGATAACAGTGAAAATTCTGGGAATTACTGTTACCCAAGAATAAATAAAACACTATAGGTGCACAGAGTAGGGAAATATATAGTGATAGCGACATAACTGTCACTTCACAAAGAGTACAAAATTCATGATGTTTATTCAGAACAGCAAAGTCCAGGGAAACTGAAGTCTTTTCAAAATTAAGAACAATTCACTACCATTAGTTTGTTACAAGGGTGGTTCAGAAAAGTCCCTCCTACAGAATTTGGCTATTATCTGAATTATTTTATCTATATGTATGTTATAAGTAAATAAAGTTATAATAATGCATAGAATAAGAAAAAATATATACAAAATCTAATAGGAAAGTAAAAAGATAGAAAATGATATAAATAGGAGCATAAAACAGTGGTGCTATCTATATTTCTTACAGAAAAACATGAGCTAGCATATTAACAAAGACTAAAAGTGATGTATCTTAGTGTTGGAAGAGTCATTCATCAAATCACATAACAGGTATAGATATACATGTGCCTAATAGCAGAAATTCAAAATGCATACGGCAAAATTGAAATAAAGGAGAATAATTGACAAATCCATAATTACAGGTGAAGACTTTACCATGACCCTCGGAGTTACATATATATGTAATATTGAGATCAAAAACTAATCAGTGAGATCAAGAAAATCAGAAAGACAGTAGTAACCCTTTTGAAAAAATTTACATTTATAGAATAGCATACCTTGTAAGTGCAGAATGCATATTCTTTTTAAGAGTACATGCAATATGAACTGAAAGAGACTGTAAACTGGAGTATAGAATAACTCAAAAAATTTCAGGAGATCGTAATATTACAGAATTATTTCTCTACAGAAATAGTTAAAGTTAAAAACTAAAGTTAAAAACTAAAGTTAAAGTTAAAAACCAAACTAACCAAAAACTGTAGTTAACTTAGATATTATATAGATAGATAGATAGATAGATAGATAGATAGATAGATAGATAGATAGATAGATATAGATATATATTATATATAAAAGCTTCCTATTCTGGATAAAGGCCATTTAACTGGGATGAGATAATGCCTCATTGTAGTTTTGATTTGCGTTTTCCTGATGATGCTGAAGATTTGTTTAGCCACTTTGTATGTCTACTTTTGAAAAACGTCTGTTCATATTTTTTGCCCATTTTTTAATTGAAGTACTTGTTTTTTGTGCCTATTGAGTTCTATTGGGCATCATATGTATTCTGACTATTAATCCCTTCTTAGATGAGTAGTTTGCAAATATTTTCTCTCACTTTGTGGGTTGTTCATTTTATTGATCGTTTTCTTTGCTGTGAAGATTTTAACCTAATGTGATCTCAATAACTCTCCAAATAATGCTCCCTTTTTGCTTTGCTTGACTATGCTTTTAATCTCTCACTCAAGAAATTTTGCCCAGAACAATGTCCTGGAGTCTTTTCTTTTCTTTTCTTTTCTTTTTTTTTTTTAACTAAATCATAGCTGTGTACATTAATGTGATCATGGGGCACCATACACTAGTTTCATAGACAGTTTGACACATTTTCATCACTCTGGTTAACATAGCCTTCCTGGCATTTTCTTAGTTATTGTGCTAAGACATTTACATTCCACATTTACTAAGTTTCACATATATCCTTGTAAGATGCACCACAGGTATAATCCCACCAATACCCCTCCCTCCCTTCCCTTTC